>CAJHQP010008917.1:0-24679 GCA_905132765.1 Moricandia arvensis
GTGGAGAGTTTGATTCAGGTCAAGAGGAGTTTGATGATCCTCAATGTGAGAGTTTATATGAGTAAGAGAGTAAGCAAGATTGCTGAGAGTATAAGTAACTTAGAATGAGAGTTTGGAGAGTATGGAGAGTATTGGAGAGACTGAGTTCGTGAGTAACCAGAGAGAATGGAGAGACTGAGTGAATGAGAGAGTTTAGTGACAAAGTATATGAAGAAAGAGCTCTTCACTCTTGTTACATGAGCTTGCCTTATATAGGCAAATTGCAGCAATTAAAATACTACTACACAAGGGCTTCCTAAACAAATAATATATCAGTGAAACAAGGAGAAAGAGCCAAGAATGGCACGTCCAGAGAGAGAGAGATGGTGACAGGAGGTTGGGTGTGGTCTCCATGGTGATAGTGACAGCTCTCCAAAAGTTCACTCTCTTAGAGCAACATGTGACTTTTATTCTAATTAAAATCCCCACTTGCCTCAGTCTCTCCAACGGTCTGATGCTCAATTTGAACTTCAAATCGGCATCAGAGGATCAATCTGGATGAGTTTCCCACCTGCCTTACCTTTCAAGTCACCCTAGGTTAAGTTTGGTTGCTTGGAATCCAAGACTGTACGTACTGTCTTGTGTAGCAAGGTTGTATAGACCAGACTCATTTCAAGTATCTCTTCTTCTCTTTGTCTTCTTTATTTCTCAGATCAATACCTTTCCTTGCAAGGCACTAATGGTCAAGATGATAGCTTGTGGAGCAAGTATATATGGACATAACCGAATTGGCTTCTCTTGATGAACTCGCCTTGGATCATCAACCAACCTCTTCTTCTGGTGATTCCTTTCTTTATTTCAACACTCCCCCTCAAGCTTGACCCATAGGAGATCCTTGGGCAAGCTTGGAACTGAGAGTACTTGCCTCATTAAAATCCTAAGTATGGAAAACCTCATGGGATAAACCAACACTTAGGGAAAAAGAGTGCAACTACTTCAGCCTGGGGATTGGCGAGTGGATTTATGAGCCTTATTATCATGTTGAGGGACTCACAAACCCTGGATCATGGCCTTTCTTCGATGGCAAGCTGGCACCCTTGCTTGACATTCAGATTAAGTGCCACTTGCTACATACTGAATCAGCCTTGAGCTTCTTGTTATGATTAGAGCTTGTCTCCCCCTTTCTTCTGGCTTCTTGCCTCCATTTAGGGATTGAGTCGAAGCATTCCTTTGCTCATGAGCTCAGTAGGTACTTTGAAATCCCCACTCAAGCCTCTTCTTGAAGCTTTATCAACCAGGTACAAGCACACATGCTATGGGCTGATTCATAGTTTTCCCAACTGAATGTAACTGTTCTAAATCCCAATCCTTGGGCTGATTCATAGCATTCCAATCAGCTTGCCTCTCCACCTGATCTTCTTGCCAAGTAGTCTCTGATGGCCATCTGTTCTATCACCAAGTTATTGCTGTCCTTGCTGATGTTTCTTTGTTCCGGCTGATGAGAAATCTTGCAAGGGTGAATTCCACCACTTGCATACTCTCACCCCTCCTCAAGCTTGATCCAGAGAGAATAAGTGAAGGACCAAGCTTGGAAGTGAGCAACATTGACTTTTGAAACCATGAGCGCATCACCCCTACAGCTGCGCTTAAGTCAACCGGTTCCTCCCATAATCTCTTATCCACTGCCTCTTGTAAGTCTTTTGAACCAGGAGCTCAACACCCAAACAGGCTGCGCTTAATTCAACTGGTTCTCTACACACAAGTGATCTTTCCATGGTCAGGAATATACAGATTTTGTAGGCTCTGAACTCATGGGCGCAGTCTTCTTCTTTGTCTTGGTTTGATGATGGACAGAGACAACACTTGTGTACCTGAAACATCACTCAAACTCCAGCAAGAATCAGACCACACACACTAGGATCAGACCTTGGTAACTCACCAATCCTGATCCCAATGCTTTAAGAAAATGCAATGGACAGAATCTAAACAACTCATTTAGTTCAAATCCTTGCAACCAATTCACTAAATGCTCAGGTATGATAACTCATCAGTTACAAGGCATCTAGGCTCATTTTATCACAGATATGACAGTAGCAGAATGCAATGACAATTTATGACAGTAGCATAGACTAGACTACTCATCTAATCAAGCTACACAACTATGACTGCAACACATGACCAGGAAACTCTCCTAGGCGTCTAGCAATGCAACAAGACACACAAAAGGCTCTAATAAACTCGCCTACACCATACAGCACACAAACAAATGAGCTAAGACAAGAACAAGACAAAACAATGCTAGAAATCTCCTAGAACAGTACACAGGCATCAAGCAACAATTTTAAGCAATAGCTATATGAATGCACAAGATTCAATTCAAGACAGCATGAGATAACAAGCAACTAAATGCACATCACACAAGCTAATGGTTACTGGTTTTATCAAAACCATAGGGACCAGTAGCTTAGACCAACTTCTAAATGCATACCAGTGCACTATGATGGACTAACCAGACCATTAGCACAAGATAACAATGAAATGGATTGAACCAGATGCTATATGATCATGCTAGCAAGCTTACTTACTCCTAGAACAATGAATGTTTAAGTATCATGGGACAGAAACTAGGTTCAACAACTCTAGTAACATTGAAATGTCCCTAAGATACTAACAACACACTCAACACAACCAGAAACAATTTAAGACAATTAAGCAAGCTCTTATTAGAGTTAAGGAGGTTAACTTACAACCAAGGAACATGAGCTAGTTACTTGAACCTCCATGGCTGTGAATCACTTGAATTGAAGGGCTTGTGGTGTGGATTGACTGTACAACACCTCCTATTCTTGATTCTCTCCTTATGGTCAAGGAGAAACTTCAAACCCCTCATGTCCTCTTGCTGGTCGTGGGTTTTGTTTGTCAGAAACAGAGCTTCAGCATGGCTGGCCAGAGAATGATTAGAACAACTTAGCTTTAATGCTTCTTTAGTGACCTTTCTCCAAGAATGGTTTCTTCCATGGATTATCTTCAGCATATTGGACCAGATGTGGTGGTATGGCTTCTTTTTTGGACTCCTTGAAGCTACTGAAGTCGCCATTTCCTTTGAGCTCTCCATCTTAGAGAGTTTGGACCAGTGGACAATAGAATGTACCAACTGGTTTTGCAAGAAACAGAACTTGAAATTGAACCTTTGATGAAGCTTGCTTGACTGAGCTGAAGCTTTCTTGAGTTCCAGAGACTTGTATACTGTCCTATCTTGAGTTCTGGCAAGATTATTCCCTCTTGGAAAACCTTTGGACCAGTGGATAAGAGATGTAGAAGAAACTATTTTGGAGACAGTTTTGAGAAGATGATGTTTTGCGGAAGCTATGAAGGTTTCAGGTGTTGACATGAAGACATCAAGAGATAAAAGACAATACAATCAGAAGAATAAGCAGTGTTTAAGTGAAGCTTGTGGAACAAGGTTGTCCGTACAACCTTGCCCTAACTTGGCGTGCAAGACAAGAGGAAGTGCCCTAACTTGGCGTGCAAGACAAGGGGAAGTGCTAAATGGATCAGAACTGGTTACCTTAACCAGAAAACTTTAGTCTGGTCACACCAAGACTATATGGACGTTGGAGACAAGGAAAGAAGTCACATGTGAGCTGAAGAATTTGAATTTGAATTCTTGGGACCACTTCAGACCTGTCCCTTTCTCTGCTGCTGGCTGAGCCAATTTGGCTGTTTCTGATGTATTTGTTTATTATTTTCTCTTCTGTCTGCTTGCCTATTGTTTCCCTATTTATGGGTTGTTCCCATAACACATTAAGCAAGGAAATCATTTCTCTCCTTCTCTCTCTTTACATTTCGAAATCTCTTCTCTCTCTCTCTTGTTCTTCATGTTCTTCAGTTTCCAGCAAGTAAACTCTCTCTAAATCTCTTATTCTCACATGGTATCAGAGCACTTATGCTCTTGAGACCTATTCTTCTTCATTCTTTTACTTAACTTCCGCAAATCTCTGAGTTTTCTTTTCTATTTTTGGCAAAGTTCATCTTGTTCTTCAGCTGTTCTTCATTTCCAGCTCCAGAATTTGCCAAAAATGGAAAATACCAAAGTAAACATTCCAGTTACTCTCAAGGGAGATAACTATCTTTTATGGTCAAGGCTTGTCAAGACAGCCTTGGGAGGACGAGGTCTCTGGTTCTATGTGACAGAAGACAAACCATCAAAGAAGACCATCCTAGGAGAGGATGGTACTGAAGTGGTGTTGGCTGGCAAGGACAAATGGGGTCAGGAGGACCTCATGGTGTTGTCTATCATCCAGAACAGCCTTGAAGCTTCAATCCTGGAAGCTTACTCCTACTGTGAGACCTCCAAAGAGTTGTGGGATACACTTAGGAAGGTGTATGGAAACATGTCTAATCTGAGCAGGGTGTTTGAAATCAAGAAAGAGATCAACAACCTGAAACAAGATGAAGGAGAGTTCAACCAGCATCTTGGAAAATTTAGAAGCTTATGGTCAGAGCATAACATGCTAAGACCAAGTTCTAGTGATCCTGAAGTCTTAAGAGAAAGGCAAGAACAGGATGTGGTCTTTAGTTTGCTACTCACTCTAAATCCATCATACAGTCAGCTGATCAAGCATGTTCTTAGAGAAGACAAGCTCCCAAGTGTAGAAGGTGTGTGTGCGCTTATCCAGCAAGAACAAGCTACTCACACACTCTTTGAGAAGGAAATGAAGTCAGGTCATCCTACAAACAACAGGATGGGAAAGAATGGGAAAGTTGTGTTGTTTCATGAGTACAAGAGGACTAAGAAACAACACAGAAGAAATATTTTGAAACAAAGGAAGATGGATATTAGGATGGCCAGGAATTTGCTCAAGCAGATTGAACCTCAGACATTTGAAGGAAAGACCATGTATTCTGCCTTCAGTAGTGATTCAAATGAAGAAGGAGCGTGGAGAAGTGCAGCTGGTGCTACCAGAACTGATGACTCAGTGACCAGGAGTGATCTGAATGACTTTATTAGAGCTGCCAAGGCCATCATCTCAGCTAAGAAGGCAGGTACAGACTCTAAACCTATCATTATAGATTCAGGAGCTAGTCACCATATGATTAGTGATAGGAATCTGATTAGTGATGTAAAGCCAGCCTCAGGGAATGTAATTATAGCCAATGGAGATAAGGTTAAGATAGAAGGGATAGGGAACCTTAGGTTGTTCGATAGAGAATCATCTGCCTTATATATGCCTCAGTTTACTTCTAACTTGCTATCAGTAAGGAAGGCTACAGTTGATTTGAGTTGTCAAGTGCTATTTAGACCTGATGATGTTGAGTTTCAAGACCTAAAGACAGGGCAGGTGATTGGAAGAGGACACAGTCATGATGAACTCTATCATCTCAAAAGAACAGAACCATCTTCTTCTATCTGCATGATCAGTACTTCTCTGGGAGTTGATGGCACTACATGGCATGCCAGGTTGGGACATCCTCACGCTAGAGCTCTAAGCCTAATGCTTCCTGGTGTGGTGTTTGAAAATGATGGATGTGAAGCATGTATCTTGGGGAAGCATTGTAGGACAGTCTTTCCAAGGTCAAGTACAATCTATGAGAAGTGCTTTGACCTTGTTCATTCTGATGTCTGGACTGCTCCTTGTCTGTCTAGAGAGAATCACAAGTACTTTGTGACTTTTATTGATGAGAAGTCTAAGTACACTTGGGTGACACTGATCCAGTCTAAAGACAGAGTGCTTGAAGCTTTCAAGAATTTCCAGACCCATGTCCTCAACCATTTCAGTGCCAAAATCAAGATTCTTAGGTCAGATAATGGTGGAGAGTATACAAGTCAAGCCTTCAAGCAGTGTCTAGCTCAGCATGGGATCATACATCAGACAAGCTGTCCTTATACTCCACAACAAAATGGAGTAGCTGAGAGGAAGAATAGGCATTTGATGGAAGTGGCAAGGTCAATGATGTTCCATACTAATGTTCCAAAGAGGTTTTGGAGTGATGCTGTGATGGCTGCTTGTTATCTGATCAACAGGATTCCCACTAAGATTCTTAATGATTTGTCTCCATTTGAGGTACTAAACAACAACAAGCCCTCTTTGGATCATCTGCGTGTATTTGGATGCCTCTGCTTTGTGTTGATACCAGGGGAACAGAGGAGCAAGTTAGATGCCAAAAGCTCAAAAGCTATGTTCATTGGATACTCTCCAACACAAAAGGGTTATAAGTGTTATGATCCAGTGGCAAGAAGGGTTCTAATATCAAGAGATGTGAAGTTTGTGGAGACTAAGGGTTATTATGATGAGAAGAGTTGGGATGAGGTGAAGAATCTATCTCAATCAGCCTCAGATAAAGCAATCAATTTGAGAAGGGTAATGGAAAGCCTTGGCATCAGTATACCAGAAGAGAGGGTTGTACCTGTTCATGAGACAAGACAAGGTCCTCACACCCCACCAAGTGAAGAGATGAATGAGGAGCCTGAAGATGAAGCTGTTGAGGTTACTCACCTTGATCCTGAAGGGGGGAACCAAACTGAACAACAACATGTACCACAAGGAAGTTCAGTTTCTCATGATCAAGATGAGCAAGAAGAAGGGTTAGTGGTGAATGATGATCAGTCTAAGGATGATGAGGAAGCACCAGCTGTGGATGGAAATGTTCAGACACAACCATTGAGAAGGAGTACCAGAATCCGAAATCCTCCTTCCAATTGGATCAACACACGAGTTTACTTCAACTCACAAGCAGTAGCTCATCCTATACAAGCAATGTGTTCTTTGGCTCAGTATCCACAAGAACATGTAGTGTTCATTGGTGAATTGGATCAGGAGTACATCCCAAGGACATATGAAGAAGCTATGGAGCACAAGGAGTGGAGAGATTCAGTTGGAAATGAAACCAATGCAATGACAGTAAATGATACTTGGTATGAAGCTGAGCTTCCTAAAGGCAAGAAAGCAGTGACAAGCCGTTGGATCTTCACCATCAAGTACAATGCTGATGGAACAGTAGAGAGGCGCAAGACAAGGCTAGTAGCAAGGGGGTTTACTCAGACATATGGGGAAGACTACCTTGATACTTTTGCACCTGTGGCCAAACTACACACCATAAGGATCATTCTCTCTTTAGCAGTCAACTTGGAGTGGGATCTATGGCAGATGGATGTAAAGAATGCCTTCCTACAAGGAGAGCTGGAAGATGAAGTCTACATGAGACCACCTCCTGGCCTAGAACACCTTGTCAAACCTGGAAATGTTCTTAGACTGAAGAAAGCTATCTATGGGTTGAAACAATCACCAAGGGCTTGGTATCACAAGCTCAGCACCACTCTCAATGGAAGAGGTTTTGTGAAGTCTGAAGCTGATCACACTCTCTTCACTCTCACCAGTCAAAGAGGAATTGTGGTGATCCTAGTGTATGTGGATGATATCATCATCACAGGGAGTGACAAGGAAGGTATCCTCTTAACTAAAAGCTTTCTTAAAACCTCATTTGATATCAAAGACTTGGGTGAGTTAAAGTACTTCTTAGGGATTGAGATATGCCGGTCTAAAGAGGGACTGTTCTTATCCCAAAGGAAGTACACACTTGATTTGTTGAATGAGGCAGGTGATCTAGGAAGAAGAGCAGCCAAAACTCCACTAGAAGATGGCTATAAGGTGTTGCGTGAGGGGGAGTTTGAGGACAAACCTTATGAAGATGTCAAGCACTATAGGAGAATGGTTGGAAAGCTCATCTACCTTACCATCACTAGACCAGACGTTTGTTTTGCAGTCAATCAAGTCAGTCAGCATATGCAAACACCCAAGATACATCACTGGAACATGGTGGAGAGGATCTTGAGATATCTAAGAGAAGCACCAGGACAAGGAGTATGGATGGGTTGCAACAAGAACACAGAGATTGTGGGGTATTGTGATGCAGATTGGGCTGGTGATAGAGTAGACAGGAGGTCTACAACAGGCTATTGCACTTTCATTGGAGGAAACTTAGTCACTTGGAAGAGCAAGAAGCAGAAGGTGGTATCATGTTCAAGTGCTGAGGCTGAATATAGAGCAATGAGGAAGCTTACTAGTGAACTCATTTGGATCAAGAACCTGCTAAGAGACTTGGGTATAGAGACTACATCACCAATCACAATGCATTGTGATAATCAAGCTGCAATACACATAGCATCCAACAATGTGTTTCATGAGAGAACCAAACACATTGAGGTGGATTGTCATAAGGTCAGGCAGGCTGTGGAGCAAAGGATCATCCTACCATGCTATACAAGAAGTGAAGACCAGTTAGCTGATATCTTCACAAAGGCTGCAAGTACTAAAGTCTGTGAGTTCATTCATCCAAAGCTTGGACTCATAGACCTCACATGTCACTGATCTCCCCTCCATGAAGTGTTCTACTCTTTTTCCTTGGCTTGGGTTTTCTCCCAAGTGGTTTTACCTAGCTGAGGTTTTAATGAGGGAATGCTTCATGGCTTCCAAGCTTGACCAGTCCCTATGTTCAAGCTTGAGGGGGAGTGTTGACATGAAGACATCAAGAGATAAAAGACAATACAATCAGAAGAATAAGCAGTGTTTAAGTGAAGCTTGTGGAACAAGGTTGATGAGGACATAGAACCAGACATCAACATCCCCACCCTAAGACAAGCACCAAGAACAAGATCAGGAACCAAGGGGGTGATTGCAAGCTTCTGTGAAGCCATTGAAGGATTGTTTGCCAAGGCTAATAGCAACCCCAACTTAGATGACATCACAAACCGTCTAGACAAGCTCTCTATTTCCGGATCAGAGGTTAAGAAGACTCAACCTTATGTTATACAAGACGGTCCAAAAGATAATGCTATCCTATGGTCTATCATTCCGCATAAAGAGATGGTTTCCTTATTCACCATCTCCCCACTTAAGTGAAACGGTGAGTATCAAGGGGAAGAGACAAGCCTTCTAAACGACAACACTTCACACTTCTGCTCTTCTCCTAACCTCAACGGCTACCTTACCACAATTTAAATCCACCAGAAAGGTAAGTAAGGTAAGCATATTTCAATATTTTATTTACTTGATTTTCCTTGCAGGTTTGGGGTCTTTTATTTATTTCATTTTCGAATAAACCAGGCATTGTTTAGCCTATGCTTTTTATTAGGTCCTAAGATTGAGTCATGTAATAAATTTGCTTCAAGACCCCTAGAAGGGCATAGCTGCATCGGCGAGTATATAAGCCCCTATAAGCAGCCTTGTATCATTTAACCTATTATGAAATATATGAGTCAGTTTGCCCCTAGCAACTAAAACCCTAAGCCTTTCCGTGTGTGTGAGAAGCAGCATAGAGAGCAGCCGAGTCTTATCAAGCTTATTCCATAGAGCTTGTGGCGACTTTCGATCCATCTGATTGAGTTCATCAACCTATTCACTCCATCTCCACCCCTTGTCCTTGTTGAGTTGTTTATACGAACAAGCAGCTTGGATCCACACTCCATCATCACGTCACCCTCCATCCAGTGAGATAGCAAGTTGGTTACACGACCATTTGTTGTTTCCCATCCTCCACTGATCCGTTTTAAGAGCAATCAAGCCGGTTATCATCTCATTCCATTCCATCCGCAAGAACTCATTCCATTCTCATCCCCATCCATCCACCAAAGCTTGATACTCATCCTCTATCCATCCAGTGTGAGAAGGGTGCTTCCCGTGCCCATATCATTTTGGTATCAGAGCCGAAAGGCTTCCATTCAGGTTAATTCCTTCTTTTTCTATTAGATCGTTTCATTCTGCTAAGAAAAACCCAAAAAAATTGTTATTTTGCTTGCGTATTAGAGTTCTGCCATTGTAGTTCATTGAGTTCTTAGTTCATATTGCACGAAAAGAAAAAGATAGGAGACGAGTTTAAGTTGTTTAGATTCGTTTGCCTTGAGGAAAAATCAAAAAAAAGTGTTATAGAGTTATTACGAGCATATTTAGTTTCCATTCGTGTATCAAGCATAATTTGGTTTCCATTCTTGCATTGCATTCGAATATTGAAAGAAAAACAAAAGAAATATTTACTGCTTACCTTAGTTAATCAGCATATCACCTTAGTTTAATTCCGCATCACATTTTTCATACTTATAAAAAAAAAAAAAAACAAAGAAAACATATTGCATACAATTCATATCGTGGTCGAACTTTCCTTATTTGGATCATAGTGTAACTTCTTGTGCTTTCAATTCCGCATATCATTGTGACACAAAAGTCGGTCCATTTCATTCATAATATACATTAGTTTACTCATTCTTGCATATTGTTACTTGTTTAACTTCCATTTCCCATATTTTCACTTGTTCTTGAAAGTTCTTGTAGGAATAAGCAATGGGAGATAGCACTTCATCCACTGATGCTGCGACCATAGCTCAACTCCTAGCTACTATGCAATCCATAAGTGATAGGATGGCTCGTCTGGAGCAGAACCAACAAGCTCAGGCCAATAACCCAAACAACAATCCGGCAAGAGGCCAACAAAGGCGACAAGAGCAACCATCAGAAGAAGATGAGACTGATAATGATATGCCTAGCCTGGAAGAAGAAGAGCAACACCCTCAACCTAGGAGGAATGCCAGAGATAGAGGAAGGAACAGGGGCAGAAACTATGATCAAGAAGAAGAGCATCCATGGCAGGGAGGCAAAGACTTGAAGCTCACGCCACCAACCTTTGCTGGAAAGGTTAACCCTGATGCTTACATAGACTGGGAGACAAGGATGGAATACATCTTTGATTACTATAACTACTCGGAGGCAAGGAAGATCTCTCTAGCTGCTGCCCAACTCACTGACACTGCCTTGTCATGGTGGGATAGGGAGACTTCAGAAAGGAGAAGGCTTAGACGTGGTCCTATTACTCTTTGGGATGACATGAGAGCCTTGCTGAGGAAGAGATATGTGCCAAGTTACTACTACAGAGACTTGCAAAAGAGGTTCAGGAAACTCACTCAAGGGAACAAGTCAGTAGAAGAATACTATGAGGAGTTTGATGCACTCAGGAACCGTCTAGAGGTACAAGACTCTGAGGAGACCTTGATGGCACAATTCTTAGATGGTTTACAAGACCGGATTACAAGAAAGGTGGAAAGGCAAAACTATGAGCACTTCCATGACTTGTTGCACTATGCTATTCAAGCCGAGCAACACATCAAGAGGAAGACCATAGCCACCAGTAGAAGCAAGAGTACTTGGACACCACCAGTACAAAAGAACAATGACAAAGGCAAGTCCATTGAAGTGGAGAGCCGGTTCAAGAAGAATCCAGCACCAGAGGCTTCCAAGAACAATAAGACTGATCAAGGAAAGGGTGCTGCACCTAGGAACCGTGACATTACTTGCTACAAATGTCAAGGGAAAGGACATTATGCCCGAGACTGTCCTAACCAGAGAGTAATGATCCTCAGAGAAGATGGAGGATATGAGACTCAAGAAGAGACTGAAGAAGAAACGGCTGGTACTGATGAAGAGATCACTGACTATCCAGATGAGGGAGAGATACTTGTGACCAGGAGAGCCCTAAGTGCTATGTTTGAGCCAGAAACCATCCAAAGGGAGAATATTTTCCACACTAGATGCACCATAGACTCTAAGGTATGCAGTCTGATCATTGATGGAGGCTCGTGTACTAATGTTGCCAGCAAGTACTTGGTTGACAAGTTAGGTCTCAAAAAGACCAAGCATCCAAAGCCATACCGGCTCAAGTGGTTGAATGATGAGACTGAGTTGAAGATTGGTGAACAAGTGGTGATTCCATTCAGCGTAGGCAGATATGCTGATCAGGTGACTTGTGATGTTGTTCCTATGCAAGCTGGACATCTCCTGCTGGGGAGACCTTGGCAGTTTGACAAGGAGACAATCCACAATGGCCGCACCAACTTCTACAGCTTCACTCACAACAACCGCAAGCACAACCTTGCTCCTTTGACACCACAGCAAGTCCTAGACATGCAAAAAGAGATGGACAAAGGTAACAAGGCAAGTAAAACTAACCTTTACATCACTTCCCAACAAGTTTTAAAATCATTAGAGTGCAAAACACAGGTGCTACTAATGATCTTTAAGGAAGGTGTGTTGACAGGTTATGAGGAACAAGAACTCCCCCCATCCGTAGTTCAACTCATTGAGAAGTTCCAGGATCTATTTCCAGAAGACATACCCACTGGTTTACCACCTATTAGGGGAATAGAACACCAGATTGACCTCATCCCAGGAGCTCCATTACCAAACCGCCCAGCCTATAGGGTGAACCCGGAGGAAGCCAAAGAACTAGAGAAGCAGGTGCAAGACTTGATGGATAAGGGATACATCAGGGAGAGTCTAAGCCCTTGTGCTGTTCCTGTTCTATTGGTGCCAAAGAAAGATGGGACTTGGAGGATGTGTGTAGACTGCCGTGCCATCAACAACATAACCATCAAGTATAGACACCCAATACCAAGACTTGATGACATGCTGGATGAGCTCAGTGGTGCCACTATCTTCTCCAAGATAGACCTGAAGAGTGGTTATCACCAGGTTAGAATGAAGGAAGGCGATGAGTGGAAGACTGCCTTTAAAACCAAAAGGGGACTCTATGAGTGGCTAGTCATGCCATTTGGCCTCACCAATGCCCCAAGCACCTTCATGCGCCTCATGAACCATGTCTTAAGGGCATACATCTGTAAGTTTGTAGTGGTTTACTTTGATGATATTTTGATCTATAGCACTAGTTTAGAAGATCATCTTAAACATCTTGAAAAGGTTTTGGAAACCTTACGCCTAGAACATCTATATGCTAACCTCAAGAAGTGTACCTTTTGCACTGATCAACTAGTATTCCTAGGCTTTGTTGTTAGTTCACAGGGACTGAAAGTAGATGAGGAGAAGATCAAAGCAGTGCAAGATTGGCCTACCCCAACCACCATTGGCCATGTGAGAAGTTTCCATGGTTTGGCCAGTTTCTACCGGAGGTTTGTCAAAGACTTCAGTACCATAGCAGCCCCACTGACATCAGTGATCAAGAAGGATGTTGCCTTCAAATGGGGAACTGAACAGGAAGAAGCTTTTCAAAGACTTAAAACTAGTTTAACTAATGCTCCTGTTTTGGTTTTGCCTAACTTTGACAAAACTTTTGAGATTGAATGTGATGCCTCAGGAACAGGTGTGGGAGCCGTGTTAACTCAAGGAGGAAAACCAGTAGCATTCTTCAGTGAGAAACTACATGGAGCAACCCTCAACTACCCCACCTATGACAAAGAACTGTATGCTTTAGTGAGGTCACTAGAGACTTGGCAGCACTACCTCTTATCCAAGGAGTTTGTGATACACACTGACCATGAGACACTCAAGTACTTGAGAGGACAAAACACTTTGAAGAAGAGACATGCTCGTTGGTTAGAGTTTGTAGAATCATTCCCTTATGTGATCAAGTACAAGAAGGGGAAGGAGAACATTGTAGCTGATGCCTTATCCAGGAGATACGCGCTTATCTCATTGATGGAGGCTAAGGTTATGGGTTTTGAACACATCAAGGATCAGTATGGAGAGGATCCTGACTTCGGAGACATCTACAAGCAGTGTAGACAAGGAGCCTTTGGGTCTTTCTTCCAGCAAGACGAGTTCCTTTTCAGGGATAAGAGACTATGTATTCCACAAGGATCAATGCGTGATCTGATTCTGAGAGAGGCACATGGAGGAGGCCTCATGGGACATTTTGGCCGTGACAAGACACTAAGCATTGTAGCTGAGCATTTCTTCTGGCCACATTTGAGGAGAGATGTAGAGAGGTTCTGTGCACGGTGCATCATTTGTCTCAAGGCGAAGTCCAGATCACATCCTCATGGATTATACATCCCTTTGCCTATTCCTGACCTACCTTGGGTAGACATCTCCATGGATTTTGTTCTAGGATTGCCAAAGATCAGAAACAAGGATTCCATCTTTGTGGTAGTAGACCGGTTCTCTAAGATGGCACATTTCATTCCTTGCAACAAAACCAATGATGCATCCCAAACTGCTGACTTATTCTTCAAGGAAGTGGTGAAGCTTCATGGCATCCCTAGAACCATTGTTTCTGACCGGGACACCAAGTTCTTGAGCCACTTCTGGAGAACACTTTGGAGGAAGCTGGGAACTAAGCTACTCTTCTCCACAACCTGCCATCCACAGACTGATGGTCAAACTGAGGTTGTGAACCGCACACTCTCCACACTGCTGAGAGCCACGGTTGGTAAGAACTTGAGGAATTGGCTTGATTGTCTACCTTTCATTGAGTTTGCTTACAACCGAGTTCCACATTCTGCTACTAAGCTATCACCTTTTGAGATTGTGTATGGGTTTAAGCCAACAACACCTCTGGATCTCCTACCTATTCCCCACAAGGACCAGATGATTAGTCAAGAAGGAGAGGCTAAGGCCGAGTTGATGCAGAAGATTCATGAGAAGGTTAAAGCTAACTTAGAGCACCAGAATGAGCTGAACAAGAGGCAAGCTGATAAGGGAAGAAAGGAGGTTTCTTTTGAACCAGGAGATTGGGTTTGGTTACACATGAGATCAGAAAGGTTCCCTAACCAGAGGAAGTCTAAGCTATCCCCTAGAGGAGACGGTCCTTTCAAAGTCCTAAAGAAGATCAATGACAATGCATACCAGCTGGAGCTGCCAGGTGAGTTAAATGTATCTTCCACATTCAATGTGTCTGATCTATCTTATTTTCATGCAGATGAAACTGTTCTGAGGTCAGAACCTTCTCAAGAGGGAGAGAATGATGAGGACATAGAACCAGACATCAACATCCCCACCCTAAGACAAGCACCAAGAACAAGATCAGGAACCAAGGGGGTGATTGCAAGCTTCTGTGAAGCCATTGAAGGATTGTTTGCCAAGGCTAATAGCAACCCCAACTTAGATGACATCACAAACCGTCTAGACAAGCTCTCTATTTCCGGATCAGAGGTTAAGAAGACTCAACCTTATGTTATACAAGACGGTCCAAAAGATAATGCTATCCTATGGTCTATCATTCCGCATAAAGAGATGGTTTCCTTATTCACCATCTCCCCACTTAAGTGAAACGGTGAGTATCAAGGGGAAGAGACAAGCCTTCTAAACGACAACACTTCACACTTCTGCTCTTCTCCTAACCTCAACGGCTACCTTACCACAATTTAAATCCACCAGAAAGGTAAGTAAGGTAAGCATATTTCAATATTTTATTTACTTGATTTTCCTTGCAGGTTTGGGGTCTTTTATTTATTTCATTTTCGAATAAACCAGGCATTGTTTAGCCTATGCTTTTTATTAGGTCCTAAGATTGAGTCATGTAATAAATTTGCTTCAAGACCCCTAGAAGGGCATAGCTGCATCGGCGAGTATATAAGCCCCTATAAGCAGCCTTGTATCATTTAACCTATTATGAAATATATGAGTCAGTTTGCCCCTAGCAACTAAAACCCTAAGCCTTTCCGTGTGTGTGAGAAGCAGCATAGAGAGCAGCCGAGTCTTATCAAGCTTATTCCATAGAGCTTGTGGCGACTTTCGATCCATCTGATTGAGTTCATCAACCTATTCACTCCATCTCCACCCCTTGTCCTTGTTGAGTTGTTTATACGAACAAGCAGCTTGGATCCACACTCCATCATCACGTCACCCTCCATCCAGTGAGATAGCAAGTTGGTTACACGACCATTTGTTGTTTCCCATCCTCCACTGATCCGTTTTAAGAGCAATCAAGCCGGTTATCATCTCATTCCATTCCATCCGCAAGAACTCATTCCATTCTCATCTCCATCCATCCACCAAAGCTTGATACTCATCCTCTATCCATCCAGTGTGAGAAGGGTGCTTCCCGTGCCCATATCAAAGGTTGTCCGTACAACCTTGCCCTAACTTGGCTTACAAGACAAGAGGAAGTGCCCTAACTTGGCGTGCAAGACAAGGGGAAGTGCTAAATGGATCAGAACTGGTTACCTTAACCAGAAAACTTTAGTCTGGTCACACCAAGACTATATGGACGTTGGAGACAAGGAAAGAAGTCACATGTGAGCTGAAGAATTTGAATTTGAATTCTTGGGACCACTTCAGACCTGTCCCTTTCTCTGCTGCTGGCTGAGCCAATTTGGCTGTTTCTGATGTATTTGTTTATTATTTTCTCTTCTGTCTGCTTGCCTATTGTTTCCCTATTTATGGGTTGTTCCCATAACACATTAAGAAAGGAAATCATTTTCTCTCCTTCTCTCTCTTTACATTTCGAAATCTCTTCTCTCTCTCTCTCTTGTTCTTCATGTTCTTCAGTTTCCAGCAAGTAAACTCTCTCTAAATCTCTTATTCTCACATCAGGAGCTTGGAAGCTTTGATACCATGTGAGAGTTTATATGAGTATCAAAGAGAGTAAGCAAGATTGCTGAGAGTATAAGTAACTTAGAATGAGAGTTTGGAGAGTATGGAGAGTATTGGAGAGACTGAGTTCGTGAGTAACCAGAGAAAATGGAGAGACTGAGTTCGTGAGTAACCAGAGAGAATGGAGAGACTGAGTTCGTGAGTAACCAGAGAAAATGGAGAGACTGAGTGAATGAGAGAGTTTAGTGACAAAGTATATGAAGAAAGAGCTCTTCACTCTTGTTACATGAGCTTGCCTTATATAGGCAAATTGCAGCAATTAAAATACTACTACACAAGGGCTTCCTAAACAAATAATATATCAGTGAAACAAGGAGAAAGAGCCAAGAATGGCACGTCCAGAGAGAGAGAGATGGTGACAGGAGGTTGGGTGTGGTCTCCATGGTGATAGTGACAGCTCTCCAAAAGTTCACTCTCTTAAGAGCAACATGTGACTTTTATTCTAATTAAAT
This sequence comes from Moricandia arvensis, assembly GCA_905132765.1. Lineage (NCBI taxonomy): Eukaryota > Viridiplantae > Streptophyta > Magnoliopsida > Brassicales > Brassicaceae > Moricandia > Moricandia arvensis. The sequence continues at coordinate 16,805 of CAJHQP010008917.1, forward strand.
CCCCACTTGCCTCAGCTCTCTCCAACGGTCTGATGCTCAATTTGAACTTCAAATCGGCATCAGAAGATCAATCTGGATGAGTTTCCCACCTGCCTTACCTTTCAAGTTATTGATCGGAGAAATGAAGAAGACCAGTAGAAAAAGAGCTTGGTCCAGACTTACTTGCCATACAAGGCAGTCCGTACAACCTTGTGTTCCAAGCAACCAAACCTAAACCTAGAGTGACTTGGAAGGCAAGGAAGTATTCAGACTCGACCAAGATCTTCTAGAAGCTAATTTGAAGTTTAAAATAAGAGAGATATCCGTTGGAGAAGAGCAGAAGCAAGTGGGATTAAAATAGATTAAATGTCACATGTGAAGGTTAAGCTTGGGGACTGTTTAGGAGGTGTCCCTTTCACGAGCCAGACCTGAGCCAGACCTTCATTTGTTATTCATTTCTGCCTTTCCCAATTTGTGTTTAAATACATGTTGTATGCCTCCCACATTAAGCAAGGAAAATAAATCCTTCTCTTACTTCTTTTCTCTCTAGTTACAAACACACTTTCTCACTCTCTCTCTTCTTCACACGAATCAAACTCTCTTTCTCCCAGTGTTCTTGAGTCTTGTTCTTCATTTTCTAACATGGTATCAGAGCTATCAAGCTCCTAAACACCAATTTTCTTCCGCAAATCTACTTCTCTAAGCATTCTCTTTCATTTGTTCGGTTTACTTTCTCTTTTTCACCTCACAAATTCCTTTATCCAGTGGGTAATAGAATCTGTTCTTGGCGAATTTTCTCAAACCCTTGGAAGTGTTCACTCTTTTCTGTCCATCTGACTTCTTTTAGAGAGAGTATACCTTGTTTCCCTTTGGTTTCTCTCTTGTCCAATCTAGAAAATTCAAAATTTTCTCTTGGCACATCCTTTTATCCGCTGGACAAAAGCAAGTGAAGATGGAGCTGTTGGAATTCATGAGTGTTTGTCTCATGTCAAGAGAGTATTCAGTTAACTTGTAACTGAATCCTCTTCAACCATACAACAGGAACTCACCATTTAAGGGAAGAGACAACCAACTTGTGATTGAATCCTCATACACAGCTTACTATATAACCAAGAATCCTAGACAGTAAACTGGTTTTGTGAAGCAGAAACTCTCTAGTATGAATCTAATCCTTGAGAAGTAACACAACACTTAGAATTTGTGTACTTAAGATGAAGAGGATTTTAGAATCAGTAATCTAGAGATTAAGAGAATATAAAGAAGAGTTTAGAGTGAGTTTGACAAGTATTAGGCTGCCTTAAGAGAGATAGAGTTAAGGCAGCCTCTAAACCCTAATGCTTAGCTCCTTACATTGTGAATATTGTTTAGACACAAGCAAGAGAGAGAGAGAGAGACGAGCTTAGAGAGAGAGAAACTTGTCTATTGATTCTGGTAAGTGTTACAAGAGAGGGTGAAGGTCTTTAAATAGACAATCACTTACAATAAACAATTACTAAAACAAGGAAATATAAACAAATAATTCTGTAGGGATGAGAAGAGGCCAAAGGGGATACAGCCAAGGGGAGGCACGTCCAGGGGAGGAGAAAGGGACAGGAGAGAGATAGTGACCAGGTCTGATGAGTGAAAGTGACAGGCCAGCAACAGCTCCCCCTTAAGCTTAACATGTGACTTTCTTCCATATTTGAATTTGAATCTGGTCAAACCCTCTACCAACGGTTTCCCTAGCTTCTGGAGACCCTCAGCTCGTGTTTCCATCAGTACCTTGCCTCCCAAGGCAAGTTAGGTCATAGTAGATTGCTTGTGATCCAAGTCTGTACAAACAGAACCAGATTGGCTTCTCTTGATGAACTTATCCTTGGATCATCAACCATCTTCTTCTTCTGATCATCCCTTTATTTATTTCAATACTCCCCCTCAAGCTTGACCATAGGAGATCCTTGGACAAGCTTGGAACTGAGAGCACTTGCCTCATTAAAAACCTAAGTGTGGAAAACCTTTAGGGATAAAACCATCACTTAGGGAAAAAGAGTGCAACTACCTTCAGCCTAGGGATTGGCCAGTGAGCCTAAGGAGCTTAAGATTATTTTCATGGACTCCTTAGACTCTGGATCATGGCCTTTCTTCAATGGCAAGTAGGCACCAATGCCTTCCTTGCTTTGCACTCATCACACCTTTGAGCTTCTTCTTGTGGTCAGAGTTTGTCTCCCCCTTTCTTCTGGCTTCTTGCCTTCATCATGGGTTGAGTCCAATTCTACCTTGTTCATGAGCTCAATAGGTACCTGATTCAAATAATGCACAAACACATGCATCAATTCTCAAGGGAGAAACGTATCAATCATAAGAATGAGTATATATTTAGGTACTTCCTTGCATAAGTTTCTGAAGAATGGACATTGGCTTCTCATTTTAAGACCCCTCCTCAAGCTTGACCTGAGAATGAGAGTATGTGGTCAAGCTTGGAAGATGAGAGCCAGTGATGATCACCAATGCCTTGAGACCACATCCCTCTTGGCTTGAATTGCCACAGCCCTCTTGGCTTGAATTGTGGCCTTTTCTCTTGAGTGTATTGACCTTAATAAATAAAGAAGACAAGAAATAAAGAGGATGAGCTTACTTGGGAGAGAAGACATTAGTAACTTGACACACAAGGAAGCTCATCCGAGACCTAGAAGAAACGTGAGAGGCAAGGAAGAAAGAAGACATTAACTCGCCAAGTTTGAATATTCAAACTTGGAGGGAACCGGTGGAGACAAGAAAACCAAGGGGAGAATAGTTTATTAATAAAAAGGAGCATGTGCTCTCAGCAACTTGCCAGACAAGGAGCAGAACTGCAAGAGAATTGTTTATCCAGCAACTTGCCAGACAAGTTGCACTCGCCAACCTGCACATCCCACTTACCTGCCGAGAACATGCTTTACTTCTCCCACACCAGACAATCGATCCAGAATAGCATGGGTTGGTTATTATATGGTTTATATTGTTTATTACTGTATGGGCAGAAGGCATCTTATTGCTGTCTATTTAATACCTTGTAACCTCATTATTCAGAAGCAAGGAAAACAATCCTTCCTCATTCTTATTCTCTCTCGCAGACAAACACATAAACTCTCTCTCTCCTTTCTGGTTACGGATCAAACTCACTCTCTCTCTCGTGTTCTTGAGTGTTCTTAACATTATTCTTCATATTCTTACATGGTATCAGAGCCATTTGGCTCCTAAACCTAGTTTCCTTCCGCAAAACTACTCTATTCTCTTTCACTCTTTATTATTCTCATCCTTGAAACTTATTTCTCATCCGCAAATCTAAACTCAACTTTCTGAAATGGAGCAAAACAAAGCAATGATTATTCCGGTTACTCTAAAGGGAGTTAACTACCTTCTCTGGTCAAGATTAATCAAAAACGCCCTTGGTGGAAAAGGCTTATGGTCCCATATTACTTCAGGGGAAGCGCCAAAACAAACTATCCAAGGAGAAGATGGCAAAGAGATCGTGGAGGCAGATGAAGGCAAATGGAGTCAAGAGGACTTTATGGTGCTGAACATCCTCCAGAGCTCACTTGATGGTCCCATAATGGAAGCCTACTCATACTGTGAAACCGCAAAGGAGTTGTGGGATACCCTCCAGAAGGTCTATGGAAACATATCCAACCTCAGTAGGGTCTTTGAAGTAAAGAAGGCTATCAACTGCCTGAACCAGGAAGATGCGGACTTCAATCAACACTTTGGTAAGTTCAGAGCTCTCTGGGCAGAACTGGAGATGTTGAGGCCAAGTACCACTGATGCAACCATTCTGAATAAAAGGCGTGAGCAAGATAAGGTATTCGGTTTACTCCTCACTCTCAATCCAGGATACAACGATCTCATCAAACATCTACTAAGGGCAGACAAGTTACCTACCCTTGAGGAGGTATGCGCCCAAATCCAAAAAGAGCAAGGCTCAGTGGGACTCTTTGGTGGAAAAGGCGACCTTAACATGGCTCACAAAGCTGAAGCCTCAGCCAATAAGGCGTATTTCAAACCAGAGAACAGGCGAATCACTTGCGAGCATTGCAAAAGGAATGGACATATGAAGAACCAGTGCTGGATTCTTCATCCTCACCTCCGACCTCCATCACGGTTCAACCAAGCTAGAGCACATGAAGCTGCTAGAGCACAAGAAGCAGCATATCAGAATGCCCAGCCCTCGGTTCAACCGGTGCATCAACAAAACGGAGGAAGAGCCATGAACTCAACCGCACACATTGCTGGAACTTCGACTCAACTCCAACAAGAGGACTCTCTAATCCGCAAGTCAGACATTGAGGCTCTCATAAAAGCCCTCAATGCAAACTCTGGTAACACTAGTAGTAATGGTCATAATGCTTTCAATACCATTCAGTATAATTCTAGAACGGTTAGGCCTTTAATTATAGATTCAGGAGCTTCACACCATATGATAAGAGATGCTAAACTAATTAGTGATGTTAAACCGGCTCTAGGAAGTGTTACAATAGCAAATGGTGATAAGGTACCCATTGAGGGCATAGGGAATTTGAAGTTATTTGATAAAGAATCTAAGGCTTTATACATGCCCTCCTTTACTTCCAATTTACTCTCGGTAAAAAAGGCAACTTGTGATCTTAACTGCCATGTGATCTTTAGTCCTAATGAGGTTCATTTTCAGGATATTGAGACCAGTAAGATGATTGGAAAAGGTGTGAGCAAAGGAGATCTCTATTTGCTTGAAGACACTGAACTTAAAACAAATTTACCTTATGCTTTTAATTCTGCTTCTGTTTTAAATACAAGCGCTTTGTGGCATGCTAGATTAGGTCATCCTCATACTCGTGCCTTAGGATTGATGTTACCTAACATGTCTTTTAAGAATGATAGCTGTGAGGCTTGTATTCTTGGTAAACATTGCAGAACTGTTTTCCCTAAATCAAATTCTATTTATGAACATTGCTTTGATCTAGTTCACTCAGATGTCTGGACTGCACCTTGTGTGTCTAGGGAAAACCACAAATACTTTGTCACGTTTATAGATGAGAAATCAAAGTATACTTGGCTGACCTTAATCCAATCTAAAGATAGGGTACTAGAAGCCTTTATTAACTTCCAAAGCTATATCACTAACCATTTCAATGCCAAGATTAAGGTTTTTAGGTCAGACAATGGTGGTGAGTACACAAGCCACAACTTCAAGAACTATTTAACTAAACATGGAATCATCCACCAAACCAGTTGCCCATACACACCTCAACAAAATGGAGTGGCAGAGAGGAAGAATAGACATCTCATGGAGGTTGCGAGGAGTATGATGTTCCACACTAATGTCCCAAAACGTTTTTGGGGTGATGCTGTGGTATCCGCATGTTACTTGATCAATAGAACACCTATGTTAATTTAAGAGAATAATGTGAATTTAGGACTAGAACATGATGAACTTGCTCAAGAACAGCAAGAACAAGAGAGAGAATGGAGAGAATCCGTGAGAATAGCAAGAGAGAAGTGAGAATATGTTTTTATTCAACTTGTTTTAGTTTCTGCTGGAATACAAGCTTAAATAGACAAGGGAAGGCAGACAAGAAAACATTCTAGGGAATAAACTCAGAGACCCATGCTGTAATAAACTAAGTGACCCATGCTGGAATAAACTAATGCCCATACTGAATGTGCCCATAGGGGACAGGTCTCAATTGATGGCAGAACCCATACTGAGTGTCTTCTGCACGTGAATTAGCTCCCCATAGTCTTCTTAGTTTATTTCAAGTGTCTCTCCTCTTGCAAGTCAAGTTAGCTCTTCTTTTGCTTGCAAGCCACGTTAGGTCACTAGGTTGTATAGACATTCTTGACTCCCAAGTTATCTTGAATCCTTGATAACTCATATCCTCTTACATCTTATTTCTTCATCTCAACACTCCCCCTCAAGCTTGACCATAGGGACTGGTCAAGCTTGGGAACCATGAAGCATTCCCTCATTAAAACCTTTAGCTTAGAAAAAACCACTTGGGAGAAAACTAAGCCAAGGAAAAAGAGTAGAACACCTCATGGCTAAGAGGATCAGTGAGATGGGATATCCATGAGTCCAAGCTTTGAATGAATGAACTCACAGACCTTTGTGCTTGCTGCCTTGGTGAAGATGTCGGCTAACTGGTCTTCACTTCTAGTGTAGCAAGGCAATATAAGTTTCTGCTCCACAGCTTGTCTAACCTTATGGCAATCCACCTCAATGTGTTTAGTCCTCTCATGAAACACACTGTTGGATGCTATATGAATGGCAGCCTGGTTGTCGCAGTGCATTGTGATGGGTGTTGTAGTCTCAATCTCCAAGTCTCTTAGCAAGTTCCTGATCCAGGTAAGCTCACTTGTAAGCTTTCTCATTGCTCTATATTCTGCTTCAGCACTTGAGCATGATACTATCTTCTGCTTCTTGCTCTTCCAGGTGACTAGGTTGCCTCCAATAAAGGTACAATATCCTGTTGTGGACCTCCTGTCCACTCTATCACCAGCCCAATCTGCATCACAGTACCCCACAATCTCTGTGCTTCCATTGCAAGCCATCCACACACCTTGACCAGGAGCTTCTCTCAGGTATCTCAAGATTCTTTCCACCATATTCCATTGGTGAACTTTAGGTGCTTGCATGTGTTGACTGACTTGATTCACAGCAAAACACACATCCGGTCGAGTAATGGTCAGGTATATGAGCTTGCCCACCATCCTCCTATACTTCTTAACATCTTCAAATGGAGTATCCTCATACTCCCCCTCTCGCAGTACCTTGTAGCCTTCCTCCAGTGGCGTCTTGGCTTGTCTTCCTCCAAGGTTTCCTGCCTCATTTAAAAGATCAAGTGTGTACTTCCTTTGGGATAGGAAGAGCCCCTCTTTAGAGCGGCATATCTCAATCCCTAGGAAGTACTTCAACTCTCCCAAATCCTTTATATCAAATGCAGATTTAAGAAAAGTTTTAGTTGAGAGAATACCTTCCTTGTCACTACCAGTGATGATAATGTCGTCAACATAAATGAGAATGACAATAATCCCTTGCTTGCTGGTCAGTGTGAAGAGAGTGTGATCTGCCTCTGTTTTGACAAATCCTCTTCCGTTCAGAGTTGAGCTTAACTTATGGTACCAGGCTCTTGGGGATTGCTTCAAGCCATATATAGCCTTCTTTAATCTCAATACATTTCCTGGTTTTACCATGTCTTCTAGACCGGGTGGGGGTCGCATATAAACCTCATCTTCTAGTTCACCTTGTAAGAACGCATTCTTGACATCCATTTGCCATAAGTCCCATTCCAAGTTGACTGCCACTGAGATCAGAATCCTTATGGTATGCAGCTTGGCTACTGGTGCAAATGTATCAAGGTAGTCTTCTCCATAGACCTGAGTAAATCCTCTTGCAACTAATCTTGTCTTTTTCCTTTCTGGTTTTCCATTTGCTAGGTACTTGATTGTGAAGAGTAGGCGACTTGTCACTGCTTTCTTGCCTTTGGGGAGTTCAGCTTCATACCAGGTATCATTTTTGATCATAGCATTGATCTCATCAGCCACTGAATTTTTCCATCCTTCATCCTCTATTGCTTCTTCATACGATCTTGGGATGTATTCCTGGTCCAATTCTATCATGAAGGCATGATGTTCTTCTGGATACTGAGCTAGAGAGCATACTGCACTGATTGGATGAGCTACTGCTTTTGCATTGAAGTATACTCTTGTGTTGCTCCAATTTGAAGCTGGTCTCTTGATCCTTGTACTTCTCCTCACAGGCTGTATTTGATCTGGCTCTTCCTCATCTTCTAATTGGATTTCATTTTCTGGTAGAACCTCTGTGACTGATGGCATCTCATCTTGATCATGAGCTGCTGAGACTTCAGGTTGTTGCGCCTGTTCCTCAGGCTGAGATACTGAGTC
>CAJHQP010008918.1:0-24678 GCA_905132765.1 Moricandia arvensis
TGGATATCTCTGTGTTTTCTTCGTGTGTTTGCCAACTAAAGTTTCTAGGTTCGTGGGTGGGGGAGAAAGTGATGGAAGTTGTAAAATTTATGACTATACTATGAGAACAGTAAGTAGTATAGATACCCATGTGTAGTAGAATGTCAACTATAAGTATAAAATGATCTATATCTATTTGAACGTGAATGCTTGTGCTGCATGATGTGAATTCTCTGACTATAACATACTACCTCCGTTTCACTTTACTTGTCATTTTGAGTTTGTGCACACAGATTAAGGAAACATTTAATTTTATATATTTTCTAGATAAAAACACAATTACCTATACACCTAACCACATTTCAACCAATAAAAAAATAGAATAACATATAAAGTTAATAAATTCTGCATTGAAACTATAAAACGACACTTATTTTGAAACGAAATTTTTTTTTCTACAACGACATATAAACTGAAATGGAGGGAGTATAAAATATGTTAGTATTTTAGTATACAAGCTATGGTCATGTTTTTTTTAACGTACGTGGTGTAGCAGATAGTTTAACTGCAACATATGCTCCATTGAATTCTATATGGCCATATTATCTGAGAAAATTTTATAGTATATGTACCTACATAAAGTATTTGCATATATGATACCTCTAGTAGATACTAATAAATGGTACAATTTTTTAGTGTAGCTACATCTATACCAATTGTGTGTGTGAGTTTGATGGTTGGTGTGCCTCATCTGTCTATTCTATATGGAAATTGTATTTAGTATAGTTTATCAGATATGATTGTCTCTTTCTGAAATCGGATGTGGTTTAGTAACCACCGTGACTAACAAGTTTAGTAAAGTGAATTTTTTATACTTTTTAGTTTTGTCCTTCCTAAGCACAGTTGTTGCGCTTTTGGTGTGTAGTTCTAATTTTAGTATATATCGATCGATATACATTTGTGGCTGAAGGTTTGTTATGCATGGTGTGAATTCTCTGGCTATACTATATGGAATTATTAGTAATATAGTATACAAGATATGTGTATTTTTGAAAATTATAAATCACTCAAGGGATGAAACCTAACCTCATAACAAGTTAATTTCTTCGTATGACTATACTATGCTATATAGTATGTAGTATAGTATGCTCTTTCACTTACATGTGGTACTTATGAATTTTTCAGGTTTATCGTGTGTTGCGGCAGTTGTTCTCATGTAACTCAACGCCACATGGTAACTTAATCGGTGTGACACCCTCACAAAAGCCATCCTTTGCGTCGCCACACAGACATGTGCAATTGAGCATTCTCCAGCTTTAGTCCGGACCTACCCACGCAATGATCTATTTGTACCATTTGCTTTTATCTTATATTAGTCTTATATATTAACCAGTGATGTTTTGTTTAATTTTCTATGCATATTGTTTTCTTCTATCATGTAAACTTTATTTCGTGGCTTCAACTTTGGAACAAAACTAAACTTGATTCCTAGTATGGTTATTATGAACGTTAACATTCCCAAGCTGTCATACTAACTTTCACCCCTCCCCTTGTAAATTGGTTATGTATTGTTGACATATATAGAATTGAAAATCCCATGCGCCTGTGTCGAGTATTCCATATTACATCGTAATCATGTATAGTATATTCGCCTAATGCCTGAAATCCAACTTCGTAATTAGTAAATTCTTTTGTGTTAATATATTATATGATATTTAGTATAATATGATAGTTATAGTTTTTGCGGATTAACATCATGCGCACGCGCTGAAGAGAAATTTCGGTCCCATTTGTGTGCAAATGATCCCATCCACCGATTGCAACTGTAACATGACTATATTCTTCGTTTTTTCTCTCTTATGAATATAGAGCAAATTGTCCAAAACTAAACCAGATTATAACAAAAAATACGTTCAAATAAAGGCTAGATTTGAAACCAGGTAGTAATATAATCAAAGTTATAGTAGATACAATTATGTATAAAAATTAAGGGCCAATTTTTTTTTTATATTATATAATGGCCCGAAGGCAAATGCCTTTTTGACTCTAAGGTGGGCACGGCCCTGGGTTTAATTGTTGAGCTTTTAGCAGTCCATGTTAACCAGCCTTGAAGCATGTTCGATAGAACTTATCGGACTAGCGCCACTGAAACCATCACTCCTCTGACTCATATAAGTTGAAGCAATGGAATTATAAGCTAGATGAAAAGGTGAAAGAATAATAGACAAATAAATAAATCTCTAGAATATATTGTATGTATGACACATTATTTCAGTATGCTAGAAGAAGGATTGATTTAGTTCAACATAGTTGGAGCAAGAATATTAGCACTTCACTTAATTCATGTCCATCTATCATAGAGGAGTAATTTTTAGCTTCAAAATGAGAGTTGCTCAACGTTTAGTTACAGAGAAAACAAACATTGGCTAAAAACAGAGTATAAGAGAAACTTTTTTTTTCTAAAAATATAAGAGAAACACACCAAGCAAAACCTTTAAACAAGAAAGGAAATTAAGACTGTGATACATTGATCGATATACAAAACTAATATTTTGGTAAATAGATGAGTTGTCTTCTCCCCAAGCTACTTTCCTTCAATCCATTTGGTTTGGTTGCTTCATTCTCTTTTTCAATAATTATTCAGCTTGGGTTTACGAAGGCTATACAAATATAAATTGCATAATACGTTAGTTTCACTTGTGCATTCATCCGCAAGTTATTAATATAACATTACCTCTATAACGTGTTGTGGTGCATTCATCCGCAAGTTATTAATATAAAATTACCAGAATTTCGAAGTTTTGTGTTTTCTTCTTCCCAAAGGATTCATGAACTGTTTGATCCGAAATCAGTGATGTGTTGGAGGTAGACAGATTTTGATGATGGGATTAAGAGAAGTCTTGATGTCGAACTTGAATAGGATGGATGAAAGTAAAATAGGGTTTAATGATTATATTTGGACCCGATGAAGGGTTGTCTCGTATCCTTTAAATAGGGATCAAGCCAATCGAAGTTCTACAACATTGGAATACAAGTGCCTAGAGAATAAACTTATTCCGGAAGGGTTAATTCACGCATGGAGAGTAAACGCACGCATGGAGAGTAAACACACGCATGGATAGTAAACGTACGCATGAAGAGTAAACTCACACATGGAGAGTAAACACACGCATGGAGAGTAAACGCACACATGGAAAGTAAACTTACACATGGAGAGTAAACGCACACATGGAGAGTAAACGCACGCATGAAGAATAAACGCACGCATGAAGAATAAAACACGCATGGAGAGTAAACACACGCTTGGAGAGTAAACATACGCATGGAGAGTAAACTCACACATGGAGAGTAAACACACGCATGGAGAGTAAATTCACGCATGGAGAGTAAACGCACGCATGGAGAGTAAACGCACACATGAAGAGTAAACTCACGCATGGAGAGTAAACTCACGCTGAGTAAATGTGAATGCAAAGCTCATTTACTCGTTTTGTTTTGTTGAGTAAAAGTGACTGCAAAGTGCATTAATCGTTTTGTTTTTGAATAAAAAGTGACCGTGAAGTGCTTTTACTCATTTTTTTGTTGAGTAAAATTGACTGCAAAATGCATTTACTCGTTTTGTTTTGTTGAGTAAAAGTGACTGCAAAGTGCATTTACTCATTTTGTTTTGTTGAGTAAAAAGGACTACAAAGTGAATTTACTCGTTTTTTTGTTGAGAAAGTGACTGTGAAGTGCATTTAATCGTTTTGTTTTGTTGAGTAAAGGTGACTGCAAAGTGCATTTACTCATTTTGTTTTTTTGAATAAAAGGGACTGCAAACTGCATTTACTCGTTTTTTTTTGTTGAGTAAAAGTGACTGTGGAGTGTATTTACTCATTTTATTTTGTTGAGTAAAAGTGACTGCAAAGTGCATTTACTCGTTTTTTTGAGTAAAAAGTGATTGTGAAGTGTTTTGATTCGTTTTTTGTTGAGTAAACGTGACCGCAAAATGCATTCACTCTTTTTGTTTTGTTGAGTAAAAGTGACTGCAAAGTGCATTTACACGTTTTATTTTGTAAAGTAAAAGTAACTGCAAAGTGCATTTTCTCGTTTTGTTTTGTTGAGTAAAAGTGACTGCAAAGTGCATTTACTCATTTTTTTGAGTAAAAAAATGATTGTGAAGTGCTTTTACCCATTTTTTGCTGAGTAACTATGATTGAAAAGTGCATTTACTCGTTATTTTTTTGAGTAAAAGTGACTGCAAAGGGCATTTACTCGTTTTGTTTTTTGAGTAAAAAGTGATTGTGAAGTGCTTCTACTCGTTTTTTTTTTGCTGAGTAAATGTGACTACAAAGTGCATTTACCTTTTTTTGTTGAGTAAATGTGACTGTAAAGAGCATTTACTCGTTTTATTTTGTTGAGTAATACTGCCTGCAAAGTACATTTACTCATTTTGTTTTGTTTAGTAAAAGTAATTGCAAAGTGAATTTACTCGTTTTATTTTTTGAGTAAAAAATGACTGTGAAGTGTTTTTACTCATTTTTTTCTCCTCGGTAAATGTAATTGCAAAGTGCATTTACTCGTTTTTTTGCTGAGTGATGTGACTGCAAAGTGCATTTACTCGTTTTGTTTTCTTGAGTAAAAGTGACTACAAAGTGCATTTACTCGTTTTGTTTTTTTGAGTAAAAAGTGATTGTGAAGTGCATTTACTCGTTTTTGTTTTGCTGAGTAAATACGACTGCAAAATGCATTTACTCATTTTTTGTTGAGTAAATGTGACTGTAAAGGACGCAACTTTTCATTTGCTCGTTTTTAGACGAGAAAAAGTGACGAGAAACAGACATTGAGTTCATCGTCTTTGAAGGTACTTCCACATACCCCATGGTGGGCACCAACTGTTTAATCCGAAATCGGTCCTGTGCTGGAGGTAGACAAATTTCGATGGTGGGTTTAGGAGAAGTCTTCATGCTGAACTTGAACTGGATAGATGAGAGTAAAAGAGGGTTTAATGATTATAGCTGGACCCGGTGAAGGGTTGTCTACGTACCCTTTAAATAGGGATCAAACTAATCGTAGTTCTACAACGATGGGACACAAGTGCCTAGATGATGGCATGTGTTAAGGTGTTTCTCTCTCTAAATATATTTTCTCTCTAGAAGTCCCAAGAAAGAGCCAAGAGATGAAAAAGGGATCCTTCTTATGAAGGGGGTGCCTCTTTATTTATAGAAGGATGAGGTCTAGCGTTTCTTAGTGGCCTTCTTTTAAATGGGCCGAGTTCTTTGTCACATAGACCTTGTCAAGGGGCAAAGCCCATATCCAACATGAATCATTCTGGTTTTTTACAAAACCAGTATATATCCAATTGTTAGTCCAAGCGCAAGACCAGGTACAGATACTATTGCAGCTGCAATCCAGCTAAACACCTCTTCATCCTCTTCTTCTAGCTTTGACGTTTCAGACTATTGCGGTGATGACATGTGGATATCTCTGCAATCTTTCTCAAGAGCGGGGCCGAAAGGTCCTAAGTTGTTCTAGAAGGAAGAGCAAGGCTGCCTTCGGAACTGAATGCCTCCTGGTACTAGACCAACAAGCTGGTTGTGGGAAAAGTTCATGTACGCAAGGAATGAGAAATTTCCTAGCTTTTGTGGAATTTTCCCGAAATTTTGTTAATTTTGAGAAACGTCAAGTGACTCGAGAGCTGCCAGGTTTCCCCTAGATGATGAGATATGGCCAGTGAAAGCATTGTTTGATAATTTGAGAACATGAAGCTCTTTCAACAAGCCGATGGATTTTGGAATTTCTCCCGAAAGGTTGTTAATTTTGAGAAACATCAAGTGACTCGAGAGCTGTCAGGTTTCCCATAGATGATGGGATATGGTCAGTGAAAGCATTGTTTGATAATTTGAGAACATGAAGCTCTTTCAACAAGCCGATGGATTTTGGAATTTCTCCTACAAGTCTGTTTCTGGAGAAGTGGAGTGTTGTGTAGATTGTTAGGATACGTTCCAGCTCACATTTCTATTCCTTTATTCATCAAAACCACTGAATCCTGGTAATATTCTTCTCCAATGTAATTTACGTTTGACCCATCTTTGTTGTTTGCCAAAAGTGATGACATATTACTCCAATACATAAAATAATATGATGGTACATCTCAATTGAGATGATTATGTGATATGTCGATGATCTTCAGCGAAATGAAAGAGGCTTGATGTATTGGTCCATGGAATGCGTTATAGCGCAAGACAAGAACTTTCAGCTTTTGTAGAGAACTCAACCAGAACGAATATGTGTCGTTGATCCTGTTGTTTTCAACATAAAACTTTAAGAGTAAAGAAATGGGCCAAAGATCTTGGAAGGTTTCCGACAAGTTGGTTATGACCGATGTCGAAAGACCTTAGACTCTTAAATACATTCAATGGAAGACCTCCATTAAGACGGTTCCGGAGAAGATTTGGAACTGAAAGATTACTCTTAAGATTTCCCATACAAAGTGGGATGGAACCATTGAAGTTGTTATTAGATAAATCGAGATTTTGTAGAGAGTGAACTCGTATATGAGAGAAGGAATTTTTCTTCTAAAATTATTCTTGGAGCCAAATAAGTGCTCCATGACAGAGGATTTCCATATTTAGTTGATCTCTGTAAACTGACGAAAGTGTTGTTGGAAATATCTAGAGTCTACAGTAGAATTTGGGTTCCTAGAAGCGATGGAAATTCAGTAATACTGCAGCCTGAAAAGTTTAAATAAATCAGTTGCGGAAGAGGATCTGAAACTGAACTTTTTTTGTGTGATTGAAACATGGTTTCTTGAGAGATACATTGACATGAGTGACTTAAGATGCGAGAAGATACTAAGATCTCAGATCTCTAGAAACACAAAGATTTATAAGAACAATTTTTTTATTGCTTTAGAAACTATTCAAAACTAAAGCTTTCAATGCTTCTCTTATGATCTTTTCTCTTAGGTCTTATAATATACGCTCTTAAATCTTATGGAACACCTCTCCAAGAGACCTATATTTATAGTGAAAGACAATTCTCTTTAACATATGAAATATGGAACACAAACCTAACCTAAATAGAAAACTTCTTTTTCTTATTTTAGATTTTCTTTTTATGTTTATCTTAACATATTAAACACTTATTAATATGTTAAGTTTCCACAAGCTTGGAATTATCCAACAACCACCCCCTTAATTCCAACTTGAACTAGGGAGATCAATTTCTTGAACTCCAATTAAGCTCCTCATTTGCTTGAACTTAATCCTTGTTAATGGCTTGATAAGGATGTCCGCCTTCTACTCAACACCCATCGTTTGCATGTATCGACTTAGAACACCAACTATGTAACACACGTCTGGTCTTGTGTAAAGTAGATACCTCAAACATCCTATGATTCTTCTGTATTTCGTAACATTTATCTTTGGTTCATCTTCAGCCTTTGAGATCTTTAAACTCAAGTCCATTGCTACATGAGTCGTGTAACACACTTCCAACTTTGTGTCACACATGATTCCTTGAGCATAACTCTCCTACTTTATCTTTATTTTGTCTGCTCCTTGAATCTTGTAGATCCACTTTAACCTTATAGGTTCAACACCAGCCGGTATATCCACAAGGGGAAGAGTTCCAATACCATTCAAGAAGATGTGGTATTACCTTTGATAGAAAGACTGAAGAGGTTATATCAGTCTGAACGCACAGCCCAACCAGTGAGATGGCATGCATAGCACTCCACAGATGGTCAGATTATACACCCTTCAAATGCAAAAGCTTGAAAACATTTCCAATCAACATATCCAGAATTTTCCCATGAGAGAAGAAATGTCTATCTTGGATTATGTACTAATGGTTTTAGCCCGTTTGGAAAGCATGGAAGACAATATTCTCTATGGCTAGTGATTGTGACACCGTACAACTTGCCGCCCAATTTGTGCATGCGACGAGAGTTTTTGTTTCTCTCCATTCTCGTCCCCGGGCCAGAGCATCCTAAGAGATCACTTGATGTGTTTTTCAGCCACTGATATATGAGTTGCAACAACTATGTGCGCATGGTGCTGAGACATACGATGTTTCGTGCAAAGAAAACTTTCAGATCCGGGCAGTACTTATGTGGACAATAAGTGATTTTCCAGCATATGAGATGTTATTTGGATGGACAACACATGAGAGGCTATCATGTTAATATTGTCAAGATAACACAGATGCTTTCCAACTAAAACACAGAAGGGAAACATGTTGGTTTGACTGTCACAGAAGATTTCTACCACCCAATCATCCATACCGTAGGAACAAGACTTTGTTTACGAAGCACAAGAAGGTGTTTGACTGACCACCAGAAGAAATTAGTGGGAAAGATTTTTCGGAACAATGAAAGGATTTTGGTGCAGATAGGACGTCATAGGTTAGTGGACATGAAAATATTCGAATCGACGCTGTTGAACAACTACACAATTTGCACAAAAAGAGTTTTTTTTTTTGGAATCTGCCATACTGGAAGGATCATTTGTTACAGCATTATTTAGATGTCATGCACATTGAGAAGAAATTTTTCGACAAACTGATGAACACAATTCTTAACATCCATGGTAAAACGAAGGATAATTTGAAGTCAAGACTGGATTTAGTCGATATTTGTGCTCGTTCTGAACTTCACGTTGATGAGATTGGTGTGGCTCCCTTTCCCATATACCGGCTGGATGCAGCTGCAAAGGAGGAGTCCTTTGATTAGATTACAGATAAAGTGGCATTTCCAGACGGTTATGCGTCAAATTTACGTAACAACGTTGACAAAAGTGAAGGAAAATTTGTTCGCTTGAAGAGTCATGATTGTCATGTAACGATGCAGCGCCTCCTTCCGTTTTGTTTTTCCGCACTATTGCCACAAAATGTTCATGAAGCAATTGCAGGTATTTTATATTTTAACATTTTAAATTTGTTGTCATAATAATTAATTTATTATGTTTTATAGGTACTTATGGATTTTTTTCCTTTATATGTATGCAGGGATAAACGCTTTCTTCTGCGATCTATGCACTAGATCCGTCACAAAAGATGGTATTAGTAATTTGAAGGCTAACATACCCGTGAACATGTGCAACCTCGAGAAGATATGTTCTCCCTCGTTTTTGATGTAATAGAACATCTTGCTATTCATCTCGCAAGAGAATTGGAATTTAGTGGTCATGTACAATACCGATGGATGTATCTTTTTAGCGTTATATGCATCATCTGAAGAAGAATGTCAAAAATTTAAGCAATGTGGAAGGATCTATAGTCGCATAGGTGATCAATGAAGAAACTGCAAACTTTGTTGAAAATTATTTTCCATCAGAAGTGCAAACAAAAAACCGGAGACCTTCTCGGCATGATGATGGAGGGCAAAGGGCAATGTATTATGTTACCATCCCAAACATGTTCAGGGAAATTGGACGACTTAGTGGTAAACCAAAGAAGCGAAAACTTACTGAGAGGGAGCTTGTCCATTTGCATACATATTTGCTCACCAACTGTGAAGATGTTCTACAATATGAGAGTTAAAAAAATTATTTCATTTAAAAGGTCAGATTGTTCATTAAATTTTATTTCAGATTAATTAATGACCTCATTTTTGTATAGTATTTATACGACAGAGCTGAGGTTGACTTACAGACATGCCACCGAAGAGGAGCTTGAACAACTCATAAAGGATTTCCGTTTGGCTTCTTAATTATGTGAGTATGTAGGAAAATAGTCATATATTTAATAAAATAATTTATCACCGGTAAAAACACTAATATGTTTTATTTATAGGTGACTGAAGGTTTGGCTAGAAGTGAAGTGTTCAGTGATTGGATACTCGAATTTGTACGGGTACCAAAATATATGGTCAAATCATATCCAAAATATATAATTCGAGGATATGCATTCTCAAGGGAAGACCATTTTAAGACAACTAATGCTGGTGTTTCATCTTCACCTGGTGACGATGTGTACTACGACAATATACAAGATATTTTGGAGATTAAGTATCCCGGTATGGTTGGATTGAGGTGTATTGTATTCTATTGTGATTGGTATGACAACACTCCATATCGAGGGGTGAAAACTGATGCATTTCGCGAAGGAAATTTCAATATTAAGATCCTTTCATTCTTGCTTCTCAAGCTGATTAGGTATGTCAATTTTATTAATGGTTCAAGAATATGTATATTTATCACTTCACATATTACTAATAGCTACAGTTTTATTTATAGGTTTGCTACATCAGTTACTCTCGTGTTACGTACAAAGATGACCCTTGGGTCGTTGTAATGTCAATCAACCCAAAAGGACGAATATATGGAAGTTCTGATAATGACCCATTACAACCAACCTCTTCCAGCAACGTGAGCCCAGTTGAAGATTTAGAAGATGTTGAACTCGTTGTTGATTTTACCCAGTTTGGAGATGATGTTGTTGTACACTCGGAGTCAAAGGCTGAAGTTGGAGAGTTAGACGAAGATTCTGAAGATTCTACAGATTCTGAGTAGATTTGTATAATATAAGTTATTGGAGTTCATTTTATAATTTATTGGAATATTCGTTTATAATTGAATAAATTATGGAAGTAATTTTTATAAGTTATTGGAGTTCTTTATAAACTTTTTGAAGAATTTTTTATAAGTGTTTGGGGTATTTTAAAATTTTAATATCATATAAACGGATATTCGTCGAAATATTCCGACAAAATTCTAACGAAATATATAAATTTTGACATTTCGATAGGGATTTAGTATCCGTCAGAAATACTTTAAAATATTCCGATGAAAGCTAGTCCTTCGTCGGAATTTTTCGATGGATTTGTGACAACACTTATTTAATATTTGTAAAATTAATATATATATGTAAATGCGGATACTTAAAATAACCAAATACACTTATAACAAACATTTCAGTCTTTCAGCAAAAAAAATTATCACGTATGCATATCAACATATTCGTAACATCTTACATCAAACCTATATATTTATACAAACATATCACGTCAATCTAATTCTACATTTTGATTTTGTATATTTTTGAGTTAAACACTTAAAATTTTAGTTAAACCACTTGTAAATCATTTATATATTATCAAAGATATGTATTCGATAATTTTAAACCCCAAACGTTAATTCGTCAGAATTCCCTCGGAATATTCTGACGGAATTCCGAGGAAGATCAGAAGGTTGTCAGAATATCGTCGGAATATTCCGACAGATTTCGTCAAAAATTTCCGACGAAATTCTGATGACACGTATCTCGACCAATCAAAATACATGCAAAGCATATACTAGTTTCTTCGGAATTTCGTCGGATATTTCCTACGAATATAGGATATTCTAGATGCCTCGTCAATTGATATTGTCAATTTCCCAAATTTCCGACGGACCTAGCAATTACATCGGAAATCTGTCGAAACATTTACTTCCCAGGAAAGTGAAAAGCCAAAAAATTGTGTGAACCGCTAAAAACAAAAACCGACAGAATTCTGACGTAACCGGGTCCATCGATATTTTTACTACATAACCCCCTTCGTCCTTTTCCTCATTTTTCTGTCTTTCTCTGCGATTTCTCTCTGGCCTCTCTAACTCTCTCCCTCTTCGCCGGCGATTCCCACCTTCTGAACTCTCCCAAATCTCAATACAATCTCCTAAATCTTCCACAATCATGCAAGTCTTCAAAATACTCTCTTTAAACTAACTTCATTTATTTAGGTTTTGGATGTTAGATTTGTTGATTTAGGTTTTGCATGTTAGATTTGTAGATTTTAGGTTTTTGAATTTAAATTTTTAGGATAAGATGGACAGTTTTAGGAATTATATGTTAGATTTTGTTTGGATTGTGGTTTATGTTGTTTTAGAAATTTATATAAATGTTTTTATATTTTATAAAATGTTTTTAAAATTTTAAAAACGTTTTACTAATTTTTATATATAATAAAATGCAAGGAAATTATTTTAATATATATAAAAACATTTTGGAAATATTATAAATTATAAAAACGTTTTGGAAACTATGTAAAAACATTTTTTAAAACGTTTAACATAGTCTTACAAACTTTAAAATATATATATATATACATATATAAAAATTTACATATATATTATACATTATTTAAATTTTAATTATATAATAAAAACTTTTAAATTTTTCATTATATATATACATATATACAACGTTTTACAAAATTATTAACATTACTAAAAACCTAAATATATATTAAAATTGTTTTACAAAGTTATAAATTAGATTTTAGCAATTATAAAAATTTAAATAAATATATAATTTCTATTAAATATATATTTAATTTTTATGAAGTTATAAATGTTTTCTACGAAATTTTGTCTAACAATTGGTATTTTCGATCGTAGGTATCAGGATTCTCGTAGGCCACTACGACGTTCCACACCTCAAGGTCGACTTTATACCGGGAGTAGTTCACATGCATCGGGATCATCACACGAGCAAAACTCATTCCCGTCTTTTCCTCTTCCAGTTCCTCCTCAGGTTCCATCTCCAGATCCAGCTGCTCAATATGAGCTGGGTAGCATGCCGATTGAGGTATTGGTTCTGCAACCAGGCCGAGAGCATCTCCGGGTGCTCCATCCCCATCCACACGGATACACTACGTGGTAAGTTTTCTCATTTTAATTCTTACAAAAATTTTGTTTATATTTATTTCATTTTGACTTATTTTTTTGGTTTTTTTAAGGTTCAACAAGTCGAACAACGGCATTAGCAGATGCATTAACCAAATGATGTATTCCATACTCCGCAGAGGACATCCAACCTACAGTGTGATGCCTAACGACGAACGCGAGTTGTGGTTCCGTAATTTGCGGTAACGTTCTAAATTTTTCGTTTTAATTTTTTATTATATATTTTTATATCGTTTTTCAGCAATATTTCACGTGGGAGTCTGGACATATTGCAACTATTCGTCAGGGCTTTCACGAGAAGGCGATGGAGTCTTATACGAATCAGATCTATGAGTGGAAGCAGCTATGGCTCAAGGACAAGACACCAAAGCATATCAAAGGCACAGTTTGGCAAGAGTTGCAGGTGCATTGGGAGAACCAGGCGACTATAGATAAATCCCTCTGAACTTAGCCAACCGGAAAAGTAATCGTGGCGGGAAAGGTCATTTTGTCCACAACCTCGGGGTTTGCAGTATGTATACTAAGGAGGATCAGCTTGTAAATTCTATATATTTAAGTACTATATATTTTTAAAATTTACTTTTTATATATTTATTGATTAATTTTTTAAGATTGAAGCAAATGATGGTAATCCGGTTGATCATCTCGACTTCATGAGGGAGTCGTACACTAACAAGAAGACGGGTGAAATTCAGGATACCGTCATTAGAGAGGTCATAGAGTTGGTGCAAACAAAAAAAAACATTTCTAGCTTCTCAGTCAATCTCTGATGACGATTCCACGGCAGGTTTCACCAACTTTTCCCGACTTCGAATAAACGAAATGGTGGAACATATAAATTTTTTAATTTTTCATTTTAATATTATTTTAATTTATTACTAAAAATTAATTTATTTGACTTCTTTATAGGCGGTTGCAAGAAAGAAAGGACGTTTGGTTAGTTTGCCTCGTCGTGCCTCTTCGTATCCTTCTTCCCAAGTCTCGTATGCTGATCCCGTGATTAAGGAGCAGCTGCATAACAAGGATGAACGGATTGTATCGTTGGAGACGCAGAACACTACAATTCTTGCTAAATTGGCGGATCAAAAGAAGTCCAATCAAGATATATTGGAGAAGATGAAGCGTTTGTTTTCTGAAGAATTTTAGTTTTTTGAATTCAAAATTTTAAAATGTTGTTTTAATTTATCTAAAACTTATTTCTTTAATATTTTTTTTGGTCATCAAAGCGAAACAGACTAATATAGACTCTATGAACCAAACTGGTAGTTTTGCATCCATGTGAACAACAAAAGACGGTTGTCTTCGGGCACTCTGTGCAAGGCTATCCGCCTTTGAGTTCAGCGTCCAAGGAATATAGATGACTGTAGCTGTAAAAACATTCTCTGAGCACCTGAATATCTTCCAAATAGTTTGCAAAAGCTGACCAATCATCTGGGTCAGAAACCATCTTCACCAATTGAGAGCAATCTATTGCAAATGTGATAGAAAACTGATGTAAATTCTTCATGCATTCCATGGCCCAAATAAGTGTCTCTACTTCTAAATTCTTTAATATTTGTTTTAATTTCAGTTTTTATTGATTTATAAAAACAATACAAAGTTATAAAAAATGAAATTGATAATAACAAGATTCCGACGAACATATATCCATCGGAAATTTTTGACGAATATTCTTTCGTCCGAAATTTCCGACGGATATATTTTCGTCATAATGGTTTTCTGATGCTGGTTCCTATCGAAATAGTTTCCGAAAAATTACCGATAAAATGTTCTATCGTCGATTTTCCGTCGGAAATTTATCCGTCGGTATTATTGGATTTTCGTCATAATTGGAGCCAATTTCTAACAATTTTTTTTACGACGAATCCATTTCGACGACAAATTTCGTTGGAATTCCGACAAATATGGACGTCAGATTTCGCCTATTTTCTTGAATGATATATCCGTTTTAAAAAAAAATTGTGGTTTGCCCATTTGAGTTATTGAAATATAGTTTGATCCACAAAGTTATTGAATATATTAGAGAGAAGATTAACACGATACTAAAGAGGTGAAATATATTTCTGAACACAATACTTTTAAACATAATATTAAGACGATACTAAAGAGGTGAAATATATTTCTGAACATGATACATCTAAACATAATGAATTTAGGTTGAAGATATCAATGTAGTAAAACATTATGTCTACCAGATTGATTTGTTTCAAATTAGCATGATTAAATATATATAACATATTAAAATATATAGCATCACTTATTTATATTATTTTTAATGATAAATTCTAACTGAATAATCAGTCTTATATCATAACTAAAAATAAAAGTGATCATATTAGTACATTTTTCAATCTATCTAATTATATAACATCAATTTTCATTAAAATATGAATATAGTAAAAAACTAATAATATAGTTCACAAAATACAAAAGGTTAAAAATATAAAGAAAATTCATAAATGCAAGCAAAAATTAAGATTTTATTTTTCATGCCACATAAAAAACCAAAAAAAAAGTGGAAAAATAAAAAACTGAATTTTATAAATTAAAATTTGGCTTAACAAATTAAAAAACTAAAGGAAATGATAAATAATCATATTTAATTTAAAACTCTGTCCATGACCCGTGCTTGCGCGGGGCTCCGCTCCTTGTTCTATTATAATTAGTCACAATATTTTATAGAACTTCATCATTATTTCCATGGTATATATTATAAAAAAAAAAAAATTATTTTCGAGAAAGGGCATATATACTACAAACGTATTGCGTAACGTTCAAACCAAATTACATCTCTTACTGACCATGACTTTAAGGCCTTCTTTCATGTGAAGAATAATCGAAGGAACTGGCTCAATCTTGTGTCCTTCAACGATCTTTATGTCATAGTTTTGTATGATTTTCACAGCCACTGTATTCATCTGCGTCATAGCCACTTCTTTCCCCAAACAAGTCCTTGGACCAGCATTAAACGATAAGAACTTAAAAGATGGCACATGTATCGACCTTCCAGTTTCCGAAATCCATCTCTCCGGTTTGAATTCCGATGCATCTTCTCCCCACACCGATCTCATTCTCCCTAGTGAGTACAGACAAAACACAATCTTCGTACTTGCATCGACTCTGTGTCCGCTTGGAAGAACGTCAGGTTTTGTAGGAGACTTGTGCTGAAATGGAACCGGTGGATATAGCCTGAGGGCTTCACACAAGGCGCCATGTAGATACACCAACTTGTTTAGTTCTTGAGGATTGAATGAAGAGAAATGGTCTGAATCATTATTGGTTGTTGAAGATAGTTTTGTGTTGGCTTCTTGACGAATCTTGGTCGTTACTTCTGGATTCTTGGAGAGAAGCCAGAAGAACCAAGTGAGAGCAGAGCTTGTGGTGTCTCTACCTGCTATCATGAAGCTTAAAATCATGTCTCTCAGGAATTTTTCATCACCCGGATTCAACAACTTGTACTTGGTGGTGTCTACTTCCATGTAAGACATCAACAAATCTTTAGAAGAAGAGTCGATGCTAGTAACACCACTAGTTATTTCATCTCTCTTTGAAGCTATGCACTTAGAGCAAACTCGATCGAAAATCGAGTGAGCAATTTTCATCTTCAACTCATCTCCAAACCCAAGAAACCTTTGCATCTTCCAAACAATCTCCGGCTTCACATGCCTGAAAAATATCGCTTCCTCTGCGTCGTCTAAAGCTCTACCAAACTCGATTTCCGGCATTTCAATCGAGAGACAACCTGGATCAATCCCAGTCGCTAAAACAAACGTAGTGTCGAAAGTGAATCTGATAGACTTTTGTAATCTGAAGTTTATGAAAATGAATTAATAGAAGAGATAATAGCTTTGCAGTTCAGAATCAGATCGCTATCTCATCACGATATCGATCTTCTTCTACGATCTCATGTCGATCGTTCTGAGACTCATCACGTCTACAAATCACATACAAAGCATGAAATGTAAAATACAACTCTGTTTCTTATTTAAACTCACTCCCCTCGCTCAATCGTCTCTAACGGCAAAGACTCTATCTCACTCGGAGTCTCTCGAGTTCCCTTTACTTCCTCCACGTCAGCAATTCCTTCTAAATGCATCTCTTCCACCCGTTCCTCCACATCAGTTCCCTCCATATTTAAATTCTTCCCTCTCTTTCGGTAATACACTTGCTTAAACCTATCAATACTCCCCCCTTTGAAACCAAGCTTGTCCTCAAGCTTGAAGAAAGGAAACAACTCTTCAAACGTACTCCCCAACATCCAAGAGTTCTCATGTGTTGGACGATCCACCCATTGAACCAACAACTCCAATCGACCCTTCTCATCATAGCGCTTAGCTAATACCTCTTGCGGTTCAGGTAAAACCTCCAACTCTCCCACACCTTCTATCGGTAACGGACAGACCACCTTATCGACACCAATAGCTGCCTTCAACTGAGAACAATGGAACACCGGGTGAACACGACTATTCGCCGGTAACTCCAACTTATACGCTGCCTGACCCACCCGAGCTAACACGCGATAAGGACCAAAGTATTTTGCTGCTAGCTTCGGACAAACCCGTTTCACCACGGACTGCTGACGATACGGCCGCAATTTCAAATATACCATCGTTCCCTCCTCAAAACTTACGTCACGTCTATGCTTGTCTGCAGTCTTCTTCATAATCTCCTGAGCACGCAATAGATTCAACTTAATCACCTCCAATATACGATCTCTTTCACGCAAGGACTCCTCCAGAGCAAAGTTGGCCGTAGACCCCTCCTCAAATTTCACAATAGCCGGTGGCTCACGCCCATACACAACGTGAAAGGGAGTCGTCTTGAGTGCCGTATGAAATGACGTGTTGTACCAAAACTCGGCCCAAGGAAGAAATTTATGCCAAGTCCGTGGGTGAGTGGAAGCAAAACACCGGAGATACGTCTCTAGACACCGGTTGATTACTTCCGATTGCCCATCAGTCTGAGGGTGAAAGGCGGTACTGTACTTCAATTGGGTCCCAGCTAAACGGAATGCTTCTTTCCAAAACGTGCTCAAAAAGATCCGATCCCTATCCGAGACGATACTAGCGGGAAACCCATGCAGCCGGACCACACCTTCAATGAAACAGTTTGCCACGTCTACTGTTGAAAAAGGATGACGCAAGCTCAAGAAATGAGCATATTTGCTCAACCGGTCTACCACCACCAACACTACATTAAACCCTTGAGAAGTGGGTAACCCCTCAATAAAGTCCATAGCCACGTCCTCCCAAACACGAGTAGGTAACTGCAACGGTTGCAACAGGCCCGCGGGCGACAACGTAGAAGACTTATGAGTCTGACAGACAATGCACTCCGAAACATACTTCTGAACATCCTTAAGCATACCCTCCCAATAAAAAGACCTTTGAATCCGCTTCAACGTTTTAAACACACCCGAGTGACCTCCTGCTACACTATCATGCCCATCGTGTAACAATACTGGTAAGAAACGTGACGTTTTTGGTATCAACAACCGTCGTTTATACCACAAACGCCCGTCCACGATGTGATAATGCGCAGAAACCAGGGATTTATCCAACACTCGACCAAGCAACGATTGAATTCCTGGATCAGCATCTACCTCCCGATAAATGTCCTGAAGCTGCAATACCGACGGAATAGTAAGGGACAATAGTAATGTAGAAGTCGTGACCTCCATGCCACACATACTTCTCGATAATCCATCCGCAGCTTTGTTCTCACAGCCGGGTTTATAGAATATCTCAAACTCAAAACCCAACAGATGCACTAGCCAACGTTGATACTCCAAATTCACCTCCTTTTGCTCCAATAAAAACTTCAAACTCCGTTGATCCGTATGAACCACAAACTTTCTCCCGATCAAATAGTGTTTCCACTTCTTAACTGCCAACACCACAGCCATGAGTTCTCTTTCGTAAGCTGGCTTGAGCTGCTCCCTGGGAGTGAGAGCATGACTGAAAAATGCAATGGGACGCTTGTCCTGCATTAACACCGCACCCAAGCCAACCCCAGAAGCATCAGTTTCTACGATAAATTGCTTCGCGAAATCAGGTAAAGCGAGTACTGGAACCGAGCACATCGCGAGTTTCAACTTATCAAAAGCCAACTGCGCCTCCTGGCCCCAAGTAAACTGATCCTTCCTCAACAGAGTCGTCAATGGCTTTGCAATCAAGCCATAACCCCGAACAAAACGCCTGTAATACCCCGTGAGCCCCAAGAACCCTCTCAGCTGTTTCACTGTCTTAGGCACCGGCCACTGACGCATTGCCTCCGTTTTAGTATCATCAGTAGCCACACCCTGACCCGAGATAATATGTCCCAGGTACTCCACCTGGTTCAGACCAAATACACATTTCTTGTGATTTGCAAACAACTGATTATCACGGAACACCAGCAATACGGCCTCCAAATGTTGCAAATGTAACTCCATGTTAGGACTGTAAACCAACACATCATCAAAGAATACCAGCACGAAACTCCGGAGGAATGGCTTAAACAATTTATTCATCAAAGCCTGAAAAGTAGCAGGCGCGTTAGTCAAGCCAAAAGGCATGACGAGAAACTCATAATGCCCCTCCACAGTCCTAAAAGCAGTCTTCGCTACATCCTCCTCCACCATTCTGATCTGGTGGTAGCCAGAACGTAAGTCCAATTTCGAAAACACCGTAGCACCATGTAACTCGTCAAGTAGCTGGTCAATGACAGGGATTGGGAACTTATCAGATACTGTCACTCTGTTTAATGCTCGGTAATCAACACAGAACCGGAAACTGCCATCTTTTTTTTCACCAACAGCACTGGACTAGAAAAAGGACTAGTACTAGCTCTGATAATTCCCGAACTCAACATATCAGTAACCATCTGTTCCATTACTATCTTCGTTGCATGAGGATAACGGTATGGCCTAACAGAGACAGAAGACACTCCAGGTTTCAGTTGTATTGAATGTTCACTTCCACGAAATGGTGGTAAACCATCAGGAAGAGCAAACACCGATTCCCAATTCTTTAACAGCCCTTCGATGGCCAACGCATTTCCTGAACTCGTCTGTGCCACTGCCGTACTTGACAAACCCATATCCTTATGATAGTCCACCACCTTCTGCACTGGATCCAACGCCTTCAAAGATTGTCGTGGGGAATGTAAGCTTCTATCTCCCCACAATGTGACCTTCTCACCTTGATACACAAACGATAATTCCTGCTCCTTCCAATCCATTTCACATTTTCCCAATGTCTCCAACCACTGAACACCCAATATCACATCCACCGATCCTAAGTCCAAGACAATAAAGTCTGACTTGAATACCGTGTCATTTAAGCAAAATTGAAGTGCCTGACAAACTCCCAGACCACGGACAATAACTCCATTGCCTAGAATCACATCCATACTGCTTGCGGCTCGGACAGTTAAATGTAACTTCTTCACCACCTGGGGCGAAATAAAATTGTGTGACGCCCCACTATCCAGCATTACTATTACCCCTGCATTTGCCATCCGGCCAACCAACTTCATCGTCTTTGGAGAATCAATACCTAAATAAGCATACAACGACAAAGTCTTCACCTCTGGCATATCAATCTCCTCTATCACCATACCATCCACCCCTGGATCCACCAATTCCACTTCAAAGCCATTCAAAACAGTGATGATTCGCAGTTCTCGATTCGGACACTTCTCTTGATGTGCTTTGGACCATTTATCACCACATTTAAAACAGACCCCCTCCCTTCTCATGGCATCTAACTCCGCATCCGAATACTTCTGTCGTGGCCTGATGGAAGACTTAGAAGGTGGAATATTTTCTTTATTCTGCCTCCCTTCCAACAATGGTTGTTTATTCTTCTCCATAGTATAACGAAACCCGTTGTACAGACCACCACCTCGACTGGTGGAATTAGCATGAGCACGGTTAACGCTTTGATCACCCCGAACGGAGCCACCCACCACTCTGCAAAAGGTGCTGGACTCCATTTTCAGAACTGCCGCAATGAAGTTTGGCAATCCTTGTGGTTCTTTCATCCGAATAACCTCCTTCATCTCTGGAGACAAGCCATTATAGAAAATCCGCTCCAAATACTTATCATCCAAGCCAGGAACTTGTGTTGATAATTCCTCAAACTCCGAAACGTACTCCGCTACTGTCCCCTTTTGTTTGATGGAAAACAACCTTGTACTTGGCTCATCTTCAATCGACTCAGCAAAACGTACCAACATTCGTTCTTTGAAATCATCCCAACCATCAAAACCACCCCTAGCGATCACCCAGCCAAACCATTTCTTGACTTTGCCTTCCAAACATAGACCAACTAGATCCATCTTCGCTTCATCTCTGTAATGCCCCAGGTGAAAAAAATGTTCTACGTCCACCAACCATTCATATGGTTGAGAACCATCAAAAACAGGCATCTCCACTTTTTTAAGCTTCGTCTCACGGTTTATCAAATTCAAATCGTCAAACCGATACCCTAGCGGATCATCTTCCCGTATCTGTTCCAAGTGAGGGTGTCGTACCTGAGATCGAGAAGACGAAGAGTCCTGGCCGTGAATCGGAGGTTGAGTTTGCGAAAATTCATGCATAGGTCTCTTCTCAAATGCGCGAAGTAACGAATCGAGCTTCGAATCCACCGATGATAACTTCGAATCTACAGAATCAACTCGTTTCTCCAATGATTCAAACCGTGTCTCCTTCTCCTTCGCATCCGTACAAAATGTATGATACGCCCCCATCAGAAACGTTAATTGATCCTTCGCCGGTATCTTCATCGCCATCGGTTCATCGGAATAGTTCGAACACACTGTATTTGGAGAAGACATCGCCGCGTAAAAGATCGAACCAGTATCACCGCACCAATGATAGACTTTTGTAATCTGAAGTTTATGAAAATGAATTAATAGAAGAGATAATAGCTTTGCAGTTCAGAATCAGATCGCTATCTCATCACGATATCGATCTTCTTCTACGATCTCATGTCGATCGTTCTGAGACTCATCACGTCTACAAATCACATACAAAGCATGAAATGTAAAATACAACTCTGTTTCTTATTTAAACTCACTCCCCTCGCTCAATCGTCTCTAACGGCAAAGACTCTATCTCACTCGGAGTCTCTCGAGTTCCCTTTACTTCCTCCACGTCAGCAATTCCTTCTAAATGCATCTCTTCCACCCGTTCCTCCACATCAGTTCCCTCCATATTTAAATTCTTCCCTCTCTTTCGGTAATACACTTGCTTAAACCTATCAGAATCTTTGGAATATGTCCTGTAAATCAACGACTAGTTTCTTCTCAGCAACGTGATCAAGAATGGGGACAAGCCCTTTCTCTAGCTTACTCATGTTTGTTCTTAGTGTAAACCTTTGAAACTCCGGATGACTCATCATGCTTTGAGCTGATTTCCTCAGATCCTTCCATAAGTCAGAATCCGCGTTGAAGATCCCATCTCCCAAAACATCGAATAGATTCTTGAACTCGGATCCTTTCGGGTAGTTCGCGAAGTTTGAGCTCATGATGTGATGAATATTAGCCGGATCTGCGGTGATCAACATGTCGAGGCCACCGAAACATGGACCTTTGAAAGGAAAAGTCAAGTTTGAGGCCTCGAGAAACTCGGTTACGTAGTCGTAACACGAGGGATCTCTACGAGTAGGCCAGGGAAGCATACGAGGAATGGCCAGTTTGTGGGAAATGAATGGTGAGGTTTCTTGCTAATCAAGAAATATACAAAGAAGATGGAGAGACAGAGGAAAGAAACTGAGATTTCAAGTAAGCTTATCATAGCCATTAGAGAGAAACTTAAGAGTTGAAGTCGAAACTGAAAATGACTTAAGTAAGATTTTCAAGATGTTAGTGCGCCGTTGAAAGTGGTGGGTGATGTGTCTCCGTCGTTTGGATCAGAAAATGACAAAACCTTACTTTGTCGTTAGCTATTATTGGTTCTCACTAGTCTGGTCGTTATCTTGCTCTGTTATACCTAATTTTGAAAGCATCCAATACCAGAATAGATTTAACTAGTTAATTTGTCCACGTATAAGTGTTAAGAGTTTCGATATCTGTAAACACAAGAACTCTATATATACTTCTGCAAATCCAATACAACAAATCTAACATGGTATCAGAGCAAAAGATCTGATTTTTTTCTCTACTAAAAACGAGTTTCTTGGTATCCAAGAAATATGGCAGACAAAGCCTTCAGCTCTTTCATCTACAATCTCCGGCGCCTCAGCCTTCTACCAATGATTCTACTGGTGTATACTATTTACATCCTTCTGATAACCCTGGAGCACTAATTACCCTCAGTCTTGCTTCGCGGGTGACAATTATACGGAATGGGCTACAGAGTTATCAAACTCTATACAGGCTAAACAAAAGCTCGGTTTTATTTAAGGAACAATTCCGAAGCCTGCAATAGAACCAGACCTTTCTCGTTGGTTAGCCACTAATTTGATTGCTTGTTGGTTAGATCAGGACTTCCATAGATCCTAAAATCCGATCAACTGTCACATTCGTACCCCGAGGCACACAAACTTTGGGACAATCTCCAACGGTGATTTTCTGTTCGAATGGTGTCCGAATTCATCAACTTCGCGATGAAATAAATACGTGTCAACAAAACGGCCAGACTGTAATTGAATATTACGGTCGTCTAACTAAACTATGGGAGTAGCTGGATAATCTCAAACCCCTCATGCATGCTCATGTTGAAGCTGCCGGCTGATATAGAGAAAGAACGAGAAAGAAATACGGGTCCATAAATTCTTATTTGGATTGGATGAGTCCCGCTTCCGTAACATCGATCTCAGATAATCAATGAGGATCCTCTTCCCGACATTAACAATGTTTATTCTCGAGTTATTCGTGAAAGAACAACACAACAACACATCTCGATCAAAGGAACTCAAACAGAGGCAATCGGTTCTCTGCTCAAACTGATAGGCATCAAGACTGATACACAACAATCTGTTGGCAGTATTCACACGAGGACGAGATCCAAACCGTTCTTGCAACTCATTGGTTTGCAAAAAGGAAATCATCAGAGTGAGTGTTTTCTTCTTCACGGCTATCCCGGACTGGTGGTATGAACAGAAAATACCACAAATGCAGGAGCTTCTTCACGGGGGTAAGGTGGACGTTTTCAAAACTCAGGACGTGGTCGTGGTAGGTCCAACTCTTCTTGTGCACTAACAAACAATACATCTGCGTCTCCATCTACTACGCTCAACAACGATCAGATTAATCAACTCCTGCAACTGCTTCAGTCCTCTCGATCTTTAATCTCTTCTGAAAAATTATCGGGTAAACCCTACATTAATATGTTATCATAGATACAGGCGCTTCACAACATATGACGGGGAGATCTTTCTATATTTAGTGATATCGTTGATATACACTCCGATTTCCAAACGGCCGCTTCTCTCAAGCAACTAAGAAGGGCAAACTTGTTCTCAGTCGAGACTATTTACCTATCTGATTTTTATATGTCGAAGATTTTAACTGCACATTGATATCAGTTTCTTGTCTCCTTAAGCAAACCGGTTGTATTGCTATTTTTTTACTGACACTTTATGTGGTGTTGCAGGGACCGTTTTACGAAGACCCTGATTGGAACGAGTGGAAGAACGTGAGGGGGGTTTATCACTTCACATGGCGTGACAGATGCGGGTGTTCATCGGACTGAGTAGAAGAATTCCTCTACTTCAGAACTTTGCATAGGCGATATTGGACACCCTTCTTTTCAAGTTTGTCATCTTTATATGTTTTTGATAAACTGTTTTTTTTATTCTGAGCAAGCGCTCGAGTTGTGAGATTTGTTTCGTGTTAAACAAAGCCGTCAAGTTTTCAATAAAAGTTCCAAAACAGCTATTGAACCTTTTTCTTTATTTAATTGTGATGTGTGGGGACCTCATAATAACAACTTCTTGTGGCGCTAGATATTCTTAACAATTGTAAACTATTACTCACGAGCAGTTTGGACATATCTCATGTAGAGAAAATCAGAGGTCTCGGCCTTGATCAAAAATTCTTGGCCTTGTGTGTGAGCGTCAGTTTGAGA
>CAJHQP010008919.1:0-24675 GCA_905132765.1 Moricandia arvensis
ATTTCCCCCGGAAGAATACCCTTCTCTTCCTTCAAGCAAGTTCGTATACAAAATTAACAAACTCTTTTTCTTCTTTTTCGCAGCAAATCAGAAACCAAATCGGAAAAGCAAAGAGTTTTTAAATGTTTCCGATCAAATGGGTGTTTTTCGTGAAGGAGGAACTACATGGGACGACGACGGGGACGTTGAGAGACCCAAAACTCGTCACAATTCAACCC
Source organism: Moricandia arvensis (assembly GCA_905132765.1). Taxonomy (NCBI): domain Eukaryota; kingdom Viridiplantae; phylum Streptophyta; class Magnoliopsida; order Brassicales; family Brassicaceae; genus Moricandia; species Moricandia arvensis. The sequence continues at coordinate 219 of CAJHQP010008919.1, forward strand.
TCCCGGACTTAAGTGGGAGCTCCAGCGAAGTTCTTCAGGTGCATGAATCTCCAATCTCACGCGGCCGTCGACAATCGATAATCACGCTGAGCTGTGCGCGAGGAGGGATCGAGGAGTATGGAGAGAGGATCATGTCGGATCTTACAGACTGAGGCGGAAGAAGATAAGGAATCGGATTTTCAGGGAGAGCCGGAGAGGAGGATGCTCCGCTGGAAGCGCCGGGAGTGGCGGCGGAGTAAGCCGTGGAAATTTACGGGAGAGAAGAGCAGCTTTGCAAGGCTCCGGTTACTGAATCCTGGAACTGTAACGCGAATCAGTTCAAGTTCGTGTTCGCATTGTTCGAGAACGGAGGTTGAAGATGATTACGTGGCGATGAGGGCCGCCGACGCACGGGCGACGGCCCAAGAAGCGTCTCAGACCCTATCAGAAACAATCGGATGTAGAGCAAATCTTTTTTCCATTCTTCAAAGGTTCAATTTAAAATCTGATTTTGTGTTTGAATGGTTACTATGCAACAGTTGTTGCATCCAGCTTTGTATTTCACGACTCGAATTACTGAAGATATCTACGATGTCCCAGACGAGAATGGAAAGGTAATGAATCTTTGCAACAATCCCTGATTAATATCAAAACCTGTTTTTGCCTAAACTTATGAGCTATGATTCTGTAGAGATTGATGATTGGTGATGATGACTTGAATTGAGAAGTCTAAACTGCTTTGGAGTTTCACAAATTTTGTTTCTTTAGCTATTCTTTTGTTAGTTTAGTTTTAGTTATTGGTTTTCTTCCTGTTGTTCCACAGAATGGCTGAATATATGAAGTAATTCTGATGCTAATTAGCATAATAAAAAAGGATGATTTTTTTTTCACCAAGTTCTTGCCCTTTTGTGATGGATCTAGTCAAACTCCATAGCTTTAGGGCTGTTGTTTGTGTGTGTTTTTGCGTTCATTGATTTCTTGTTTTTTTGGGTGCATTCTGTGTAAGAAGCTGCTAACGTCTTTCCGAAGCGGGTGTACGGTCCATTGTTCAAGGAGTGTGTGCTATACGAAAACTTACTTGTTTCCTTGTGGGAGGACTTTTCTCTTCCTTTTCGCCCGGCGTTTTGATTGTTTCTTGTGCCTGGCTCGTTTCATACCGGTTTTACTATTTTCCGGTCTGGTTAATTCCAGTTACCAAATGTTATCATAAACTTTACAACTTGGAACTGGTTTTAGTATTGGTAGTTTTCTTAAGGGGGAGATTATCTCAACATTTAAAGAAAAATAGAAAAAGGAATGATTAGAGAACACAAAAAAGGAATGTTTATGCCAATGTGTGAAAATAAACTAGACTTATTAAATGTTTATAAATGGCACAAAAATAGTTTATTTTGTTGAAAGACTGATTTAATAACATGTTCATATATAACATGTTTCAAATAGGTCCTACCATATATATGTATATATATAGTTGTGGTGTGTGTGTGGTTTATAACAATAAGAGAGGAATTAGTGAAAATGTAAACATACCGAAACATTAAAAAAATCTAGGCTAGGCATAAATACTAACCTGTCCTTTAATCATACATCACAACATTATTATGTTAGTTATAGTCTATTCCTTTGTTTTCTCTCAACTATTTGACTAAATGACTACTATTTTTCTAGAAAATATATATGTTTTAGAAAATTTCAGACATATTAAAATAAACATGATTCAATTTTTATTTCAAATTATTTTTTCAAATTTTTAATCAGTAGGAATTTTTATACATTTTTTATAAATTACAATTTAACTATACTTATACATTTCCAACTTGTGAGAAGTTCATGTACCTAAACAATAACATAATAACTATAAACAATCGAGTCCAAAGTTCTTGGAGAGTTTTGGTCAAATTACCGAACCGGAGTCTAACAAAGCCCAGCTCGTGGGTGTCTCGCTTTCAACGACCTCATGAACCAGAGGTAAATTATTCAACGACGATTCCTACTACTCATTACTACAATATTAAATCCTTAATAGTTTCTTGATAAGTTTAATGTACACGAGATGATACATCTAATAATTACTCATCTAGACCCAAAGATCCAATCAAACGAGGCGTTCCTATTCTTGGTTTGGTTTTTGAAAAATTCAGACAAAACCAGATGGATGTATCTCCACAGCGCTGTCGAGATATCAATTAACAATAAACATAGTAAAAAATAAAAATAAAGAGATTTAGCTGTTTACGATTTTTTTCTCCTCCTCTCATGCCGACCAAGACAAAAGATTCTTTTTCATAACTTGTCTTCCTGTTCATGTACCATTACAAGAGGGATCCAATGCTGAAGCATCCTGCGGCCATTCGGAGATGGAATGCCGGCGGTGGAAGTTTAAGACCGGACTAACTCGAAAAGCCAACGTTGTCCGTTACCGAAGCTATCCTGGCGAGTGGTTTCTTACGGGAGTGAAGATGAGAAGGCGAGATGATCTTCTAGAGACGCTTGTTTTGAAGTATGCGTCTTGTGAGAGTTAATGAGTTCCTTGGGAGTAAGTTAGGTTTAAGGGTTAAGAGGAGAGCCTGTAGATTTGCTTCTTGAGAGGAAAGTGAAGAGTCCTGTATGCTGTTCCGGCTCTTGTCCGTAGTTGAGACTTTATGCTTCTCTTGAACTGCATGAACAGTCCTCTTTGGCCTTTGTCTTCAAAAATCAGAGTCAAGGATTCAACAGAAGCTCTGTAAAGTCTCAATGTGCTTCTTTTCTGGTGCGAAGAAGAGGAGGAAGAGGATGATGATGATGATGATGACTGATGAAATGAAAGAGAAGGCCCTGATCTTTGGGACCGCGAAGGTTAGCGGGCGGGGAGGGCCCGGATAGTAGGAGTCGGTTGGGGAGCCTCGACGAGTCGCGCGCGTGGCGCGGGCGCTGGTGCGCGGGCGCCGCCCAGGGGTTGGGTGTTTGTCACCTCATGGAAACAAGGAGGAGAGTAAGGCATTGTCGCCTCATGGATATCAAGGAAAATAGGAAATGGGCGTTGTCGCCTTCATGGGTGACACGGAGGGTAAGAGTTGAGGGAGACGAGGCGAGTCTCGGGGAAGGGAGAGAGATTCGAGGGAGACGAGAAGCGAGGAGAGAGAGTTTTAGGGAGACGAGGCGAGTATCGGGGTGAGGAGAGAGAGTTGAGGGTGGCGAGGAGCGAGAAGAGAGAGTAGAGGGAGACGAGGAGCGAGGAGAGAGAGTTAAGGGAGACGAGGGGTGAGGAGAGAGAGTTGAGGGCGACAATGAGCTTGGAGAGAGAATTGAAGGAGACAAGGAGCAAGGATAGAGAGTTGAGGGCGACAAGGAGCGAGGATAGAGAGTTTAGGGTGACAAAGAGCGAGGAGAGAAAGTTGAGCGCAACGAGGAGCATGTTCAGGGTGACGAGCACGTTGTTTAGGATTTCAGGGCAATGAGGTGACGTCACAAACTGAGGAGGTGATGTCACAGAGCGAGAAGGTGAAGTCACAGAGCGAGGAGGTGAAGTCACAGGGTGAGGAGGTGACGTCACAGGTGAGGAGAGCTTTTGAGGGTAGGAGGCATTTGTTGATATCTTTCTTCCGTTCTTATTCTCTCCGTTGATTACTGCCTAGGCTCTCGGAAATGTTTCATTTGTCTTGCGTAAGCTTTTCCATTTCCCGAAAGTTTGTTTTTGGAAGGTTACTCATAAACTTGTTTACTAGGTCTTTCTTTGGAAACTTTCAGATTTTTTTGTCTGAAGAAAAATTGTTTCGTAAATGTTTGTCGAAAGAATAGAAAAAACCTTCCGTAAGAACACTTCTTTTGATCTTTCATGTTTGGATAGAAACTTGATTGTTTCTTGCCCGAGATGAAATTTAAGAAGTTTTTCTCTCATATCTTTATTTTAATAGGCTCGGATTGTGCGGTGTATCTCTTTTGACATTTCCGGCTCGTATTCATATAAGGCATATTTCTCCGAAGATTTTAGCAGTTGATTTTTCCATGACCGATTTTGACTCCTACAGTTAGCCTCCAAACTCGTAAGATTTTACATTTAATTCTTGCGAGGTAGTGATTGGCGTGTTTGGTGGAATCAATGGTCAAAAGGTCCGTTGGCGAAACCAGTTTTTCCTGAAATTTAAAGTGTTTCATTCACTCTTCTTTCCTCATAAGAATGGAATGTGATAAGATTGGGGCTTCACCCTATGAAGGCTTCCTACGTACCCTTGTTCAAGGGATCTAGCCTTTCTAGTTTGTCCTTCGAGATAAGATTCTTACGACCTATTTTCTAGTAGGACCTTTATGGCCTAGTTATGTGTTGTGCAGAGATTTTAGAGCATGTTGATGCTGATGACATTTTATATTCGACCTGTGTTGGCCTCAAGACTTTCCTTGTAGACTGTTTGTTTTGGATTTATGAAATCCTGGGTTATCTCCTTTTCAAAAACGTATAGAGTAGCCATACACGGTGATAAGAGAAAGAGTGTGAGTTTTCATCTCATTTTTGACACTCACCGGATCGTGATACTTGCCGTTGTGTAAGATGAGAATATCCGAAGGCTTGTTTTCAATAATTATCATAAAAGCGCAAATATCGAAGAAGACAAATGTTTTGAATCTTGTATCGGGTTCATTGATAATATGCCTTGAGATGTTCGAGACCAGTGTGATGGGTTTAAAGCAAGAACTGGGCCTACTATCGTTTAGGGTTTGTGATGAATGTTTCAGCTTAAATCACCCGTTGCGATTTTGACCTGATTCCATCTCAATATTCAAGTCTGCGAAAAGTTCTCGGCTTATATGACTCGAATTGATCGGGAACCAAGCATCTCTCCAAACACAATTTGGAAGTCGTCTGGAAGTGATGACCAAAATTTGGATTTATTTTATAGCGCGCAATTATCCTTGTGTCGGATGTGTGAGAGCATATCTCTATGGGGGGAGATGGCTAAGTCTGCTTAGGACTTTGGAGTTTGTTTGTTGTGATCAGGAACAAAGGGAATGGTAAGTATTACTGTTAGAGTTTGAGCCTTGCGAAGGATGTGTGTTTTGATATACCTTGTTATTTACTAATTTTAGACCATCATTTGGACCATATTTGGAGTTTACTATGTGTGTTTGGACTGTATTTCAGAGTATTTACAGGTTCAGATATGTTGTGGAGCATTATGGAGATCATGGAGCTTGATTGAGTATTCAGAAGAGATATCCAGTAGTTGTTTACATTCAGCTAAGTATGAGTCGAAGTCAAGCATGACCATCGATCGATGGAGCACCCTTGTTGTCAATCGATGGCCCACTCGCAGAGTATTGGCCCAATTCAAGCCCAATTCAAGACAAATTACGAGAATGCCCTTGAACGAGTTTTGACCTAGTTTATATGGGTTCTACCATTGTTTGGGCAGAAAAGGGAGAGACCCACGTTTTACTTTACACCTTTTAGTTTTCTTGCATTGATCTTTTTAGTACTTAGGGGGAGAAGATCTGAACTCCTTCAGAGATTTGTATTGGAACACCATATATTATTCTATGCATTATATTATTCAGTTCATCATGTTTTCTTTGATCATGTCTGCGTAATTCACCTATTAGATTTAAGGTTCATAATGGTACTGATGAATTAGCCCCAAAATAGGATTGCTAGGATGAACTAACATCAATCTTTTGAATTGTGTTTAATGCTTGCATTCTAGAGTAGCTAACTAGAAACCTGAACTTAGGACATGGACAACTACGTGAGTAGGTTCTGTGCCAGAATTGATTTCATTGAGCTAGGTTGTTAGAGGCATGCGAGAGCTGGTCTAATTAACATAGTGGACGAACTTCTTGTCTGATTAGCGTCGATCGACATCAAGCCTTAGTCGTCGGTCGACGGTACACTTTTCTGTCCGCATACGAGAGCTGGGACAAGGCGGGGTCGGACTAGTTAACATTTATGTTCTCGCATATTAATAATTCTCTGCATCCTATCTATCCATTATAATTAATTTTCCTAAAACCCTAGATCTACCGCTTTTCCATATTTGCATTATCTTTAGTATTTTAGATAATTTCTTATTCCTGATAGACTTAAAATTAAAACCAATATTTATAGTTTGCCTAGCTTAACCATTAGAGTTATAATAAATCTATTGTGTGCCCCCGCTTTCTGTGAATTCGATCCCAAAGTACTCCAATTTGACCTCTCTTGGCAAGAGTAGTTCGTAGGGTTAATTTTTATATATTGCATTATTAAGAACACAAACCTTAACCTGCACGCTGTCATGTGTGGGGAGATGTTAGTGCTTATGACTGTTTGTGTTTCCGAGATAGAACTTTCATCTGGAAAGATATTTTACGTCGAAATCTGGTTCTTTGAGTGTCTGTGACGTCTCGGGCACTAAAGACCGGATTTTTCTTTTGAGTAAAATTTTACTTTATGAGAAAGTGTTACAGAAGTTTTTCGGCATTTGGCCTGAAGGTCTCGTGCCAAGGAATACTTCGGTTTGTTTGCGGAGGTTTCACAGCCGAAGTTTTTTCGTTTGGCGAATCAACCAAAAGTGTTTCGTATAGAAGTTATCTTTTGTATGCCGCATTTCTTGTTTGGGGGATTAGAGATGTTTTGCAATTTTTGAAATGGTTTTTTTTGGACCTTACAGTAGAGAAATGTTTTGGTTTGCTTGCGGATGTTTCGCAGCCAAACTATCGTTTCTTGTAAATTTTCCCTGGGAAGAAGCGTCTTCCTTCATTGTGCTTTGTGAAGAGTTGGCCTTCTGAGATTTATTTCGAGTGTTTTTAAGGATGTTTCGTATAGTTCTGAGAACTTTGTTATGAGTGTTTCCATATATTCCGCGTAAAACATTGCGGGCTTAAATGAATTGTGGAGCGTATAGGACTTAGTCGATTGACGATAAATTAAATTTTATGTTAACCGTTTGGTTGTTAAGACTGAGTCTTGTTAATAAATAATTTGTCGTATGACTTCCGTTTCTGGGTTATACGATAAATATTTGCGTAATCGTCACTTGGTGTTTTTAGATGAATTACGGATTGTCTTTTAGCCGTTAAGTTATTGGATGAAGCGGTGGTCGCTCAAATGTTTGGCTTGGCGTAAAGGCTGTGTTTGGCCGGATACCCAAGGACGTTGTGGGTCAAGGATCAGACCATGGCACTTTCGTGTTAGTATTATGGTCATGTTAGTTTAGAATTGTCCTTAAAAGGGATGCCGAATTCTGGTTCGGACTTTACGGGCAGGCTTAATTGGCCGAGGGCAAAAGAGCGTTCGTCGAGATTGATAGGCCCAGTATGCCGTATTTTTTCGTTTTAAGATGGCTGATGGTGGTAGAAAATGATTTTCCACTTCAGGTTTCAGTTGTACGATGAATGTTCCATATAATGCTTCCTTTAGTCGTATGAAAATTGTTTCGCTTTTGTCTAAGGAGGATGAAGCCTAAGAGGCTTGATACAGAATCCGCGCAGAGTCAGTTGCGAGATGATTGCCTACTCGGATGTAACCGAGGGAAGTGAATGGCAGAAGCTAGCGACCCGTATGGCTAAAGAAAGAGATCGGTTAGATCGTAGCGTGAAGAGATAAAGTTTAGATTGGTCGTCCAATGTCGGATCATACAACTTCGTTTTTTGCTATACAATAATTATCTACAACATTTCTTCGTAAAACCTGTTATGTTTATTTCTAAAGTTGCTTCGTATGTCTTGATGTGACTATATGAAGCATTTTTCGTGTAATTTTACAAGACCAGCTTCTCATAGGAGTAAATGGAGAGTGTTTCTCGCATATTACTCGTGATTTTTCGAGCAAGGATTTGGTTTTCCTCATTCGCGTTTTTATATTACGAAGTCTTTTTGCGTTATACCGATTTTTTTTTCCCGTAGACTATTTCGTATAAAAATTTTTAGTTTTACGATAAGATAGTAATCGGCGCTATGTATGGAGATGTCAAAGTAGTGATCTTTCCGCATATTTGTCTACAAGTAAACTTTCAAGTACAAGGTGAGGAAGAGGTGTGAAGGTGGGAGCTCATTACCAAAATATATTCTTCAAATTTATCAATGTCATATCCTTACAAAAAAATACCAAATAGCAAGAGCAAGACATTCTATCAAACTTTAACTTTTTGTAGGCATATCTCAACTCATTTATCCTTTACACCTATCATCAAGACTCCACAAACAAGCCTATCAACGAACTCTCACATTCATTAAAAAATAATCATAAGTGCACTCTTGCAAATGGGAAATTGGCCCTAATCATTTGCCTTGGTGAGAAAAATGCTTGAAGTTATATTGAAGTAAGAGAGTTATCCAGTTTTTTATGATGGTTTACTCTGAAGAACAATTAGCTTGACATTATGCATAATAAATCTAAAAAAGAGAACAACTCATGCATACAGTGCTCAATCCTCATTATTCTACCTATTTCCTAGACACAAAACAATTTCTACCATTTATTCCCAATGTCAAACTCCCTTTCAATCACTTAAAGACTCCAAGAACACTCGAAAACACGCTCACTTTTAGAACTCTTTGTTTCTTTTGTTTACTAGGGATTATTTCACTATTTTCTTAGCCTTAGCTCTTTTTCTTCTTTTTCCCCACTCTTTGAATTTTTCTTTTTTTTCTCTTAGGGGGCTTTCTTTCTTTTGACACTCTTTGAGCTAAACTTTCTCTTTTGAACTTTCTTTTTCTTTGATCCCTAGCATTTTTCTTTTCTTTAGACTTTAAGTTCACTTTTTTCACTCACTTTTCTCTCAATCCTTCAAGATCAAATACTCAATACTACATTCCCATCCTATAAGCTAGACACTTATTAGATCTTAAAGCTAGCAAGTAATGAGGACTAACCATTGTCGTTTTTAATACTCTCAACATTATACACATATCAATCTTTCAGAAAAGACCTCACTCATAAAAGTAATAATGGCTTGAAAGGAAGGTAGGGTTAAGGGTTCGGAGAACCATCCAAAAGAGAGATGGCCACTTGAGTTGCCAAAGATTGGTAAAAAGGAATAAGACTAACTCAAGTGTGTGTGAGGTAACCATAATCAAGTACAACAAGAGCCCATAAGTTAGATATATTAGGTTCATTAACTCAAGTAAGATTGGAGTTGGTTTCAAGTACAAGCAAGCTTCATCAATTCAAACAAGTTTCAAGAAGATTTTTCCAAGGCTCAAAGTCTACAAGTTCTCAAACAGATGCTCAAACTACTTATTATGATAGAGAAGGGTATCACATTGAGTTCTTTGCATGAATTCTTTAAAATGTTTGATCCCAATACATGAATGCAATCTATTTTCTTCTAGACTCAATCCTAAAAATGCAAATGAAACAAGATATTAAACTACATGCTTTTTTATGTTTTTCGTTTTTTTTTTAACTTTTTGGGGGTTTTATGCAAATAAATATTCACAATGCAATGCTTGAGACTCAGTGACAAGTTGACAAAACAAGACACAATGTGAGATAGTAGACTCTCCCCCAAATTTACTTCACATAGTCCCTTGTATGAGAGTAAACTTGAAAGAGAGGTCAAAGATGAAAGAACTAAGTATTTACAAAGGGAGAAATGCAACTTACTTGGAGTTGGCTTGATGAGATAAGGGAATGAGGAGGGAGGGCTTGTTGTGGCCTTGCACTTTTTGACATGACCTTTGGGAAATATTGAGAATTTCCCCATCCTTGTCCCTAAGCTTATTCAAACACAATAAAAGATAGATAGAAATATACACAAAGGATAAACATGGGAATAACTTCCAAGCGCGCTTGTTATAAGTCTCAAGATTGAATTTGTGTGCTCGCTAGTCATAATTATCGAAAGGCTGAGTCAATACACCTTTGTTCCTTCTCTTCAAGAACAAGAAACAAAGTGTGAAATGAGCACATTACTGTCCATAGAAAATAAATAGATTCTTCATCAAAGAGCTTCACTATATATGTAGCATGAATTATGAAATGCTCCTAAAATTTTAGATAGTCATGAGAATCAAATGAATTTGGTGGAAAGAAAAAAACAGCTACAAGTTCAAACGAGGTTTTAACAAAGTAGTCAACTCTATCTCCATCAATCAAATAGAACACAACATTCTCATTCTCACAACTGTTTTTGACAAGGGGTTTTCTATCTCAAGCAAGAGCTTATCCACATAAATTTCACTCCTAAATCATCTAATTCAAGAAGAGATCTAGGTTCATCAAGCATCAAAAATTCATATTCGAGGTCAACTGAAGCACAAGGATAGTTCTTGTCAAAACAAACTTCATAATGATCTCTAGTAAGCTTTTCTACTCTTAAGTGATCTGGTTTTTGAGTCTCACATATCATATCAACATATTCATTGATGAGCACATTATAATTCATATCAGAGGTAATATCTTCAACAAAAGGCAAGAAAATATCCTCAAAATCACGAAGTTCAAAGGTAGAATTACATATACCTTCTATATGGGTTGGTAGAACTTAATATATTACCTCCTTGAGATCATGAGCAATCCTTATCTCAAAGTATGTGAGCTCTCTTCCTTCTAGTATTGCTCGATATTTCATAAGATTTAACTTGAGCATCGATACCATGTCATTCTTTGTCAACATTGGGTTCTCTTTACAAAGCTCATACCTTCAAACTTTGTGCTGGTGTGAGTACATTTTCATCAAAGGGTGGCTCCACATATGACTCATCTTCAATGTCATCTTCAAATGTGTCTTCCTCTTCTTGTGGCCAATCAAAGTTGCTTGCAGCCGTTACTACAAAGAACAAAAGGTTAGTAACTATACAAAGCAAAACAAAGCATAAGAATATAAAGCTTAATCTCAAGAAAGTTTGAAATCCTAATGATAAATCTACTTAGTTCCCCAGCAATGGTGTCAAATTGATAATTGTGTTTACACACACACCAATTAACCTATTGCGTGAAAAATACCACAATCGAATGGCATATCATTGTAACACTTTACGATAGAATCTATAAGAAACTAGTGATCTATAAACAATAAGAATACGCAAACTTCCCAAATCTAAGCAAATAAGAGAGATGATTTGTAACAAGTAAAGATCCTAGAAATAAAAACAAGGTGATCTCAAATTCAATCAAGAAATAAGTGCAAGAACTAAGCTTTCAGTTAAATATTAAGTATGGATCCATGGGAAAAGATAGTCAATAAGGTGCAAGAACTAAGCATTCAATGATCAATTTAGAATGTTCAAACAAAACAATCAACAAGTCTATAGGTCTAGATCTCATTCAAATAGACTAATCCACTATCGTGACGATAATCCCTATGCTAATCATGCATTAAACATCAACTTCCGTTGGACTAAAACAATCAAGCATGCATAAATCACAATTCTACTAACCATTTAACATCTCTAACATCATTTGTCATTGGCTAGACATGTAAAAGACAATATTAGGTTGCTTCAAGCATTTCATTGAACACCTTCCAGGTATGAAATTACTTAAGCTCGAAATCAACTTTATCAAAGCTAATCTAGCATTAAGAACACCTAATAAGCATAGAACAATGTTAATCAAGCAAGAGACATCCTAAATATCCACTTAATCACATTAATCTACCTAACCCATGAATCACAAAGTGGCTACACTAATCTTCATGAGAAACCTTAAACTCATATGAGATTCAACGCTAATCATGTTAATGACCAAGAGAAACACAATAAAATATGAAATACTTCCTTCAAATGATCAAAAGGTTTCAAGCTTTTACAAGATTAGACAAAGTCCTGAGAGAAAATGAGATGTCTCTAGGGTTTTTGACTAAAAGAGTATCTATAGGCTTCCTAAAATCTAATGGGCTCACTCAACAAACATGAATAAGCCCATAAAATACATAAAATTTGACCAAGAAAAAATTACCGAGCGGCTACAATACCCCACTCTGGGTGGCCGCTCCAGATCACAGCAGGTACGCCTCCCTGCTTCTGATGGCCGCTCCAGCCCTTGCTCCATAACTCAAAAACGCCGAGTGGTCATTGCCACCCAGCTCTTGATGGCGGCTTTGGCACACAGCGGTTGCTACACCCCACTCTGGATGGCCGCTCCGGTTCAGAGTGCGTAAGGTAACCCGCTCCCGCACTTATGGCTCTCATTTATGGCTAAGTTCACCCAAAGCTCAATTTTTACTTTCCTTTGACCCAAAATTGCTCCAAACACCTCCAAAACTCCATAAGGATACTCCAACACCTAAAAAAGATATATGCAATGAAAATGCAACCTAATGATGCCTAAATGATAATCTAAATGATTATTATGTACACTAAATGGATGATAAAATCAATAAAAACACAAGATATCAGATTTTACGAGAGATGTTTGTTTCCGCTTTGATTTCGATCTTTAGTGAAAGTTTCTTGGAGTCACTCATGGAGTTTACCGAAGGTAATTTTTATATGATCTAGTCGCAAAACGTTTTCGTTGGTTTTTGAGAAGAATTATCACGACATATTTTTTTCTTGAGCGGAACGAAACGGTCAACTAGCGGTGGATGTAGTCAACGAACGGGGAGAAAACCATTCCCTTTGTTGTGCTCGCTGCTACTTGTGTTCTCGATTTTGTTTTGTTGCAAAGGTTTTTTGATGCTTTTCCGTGACTAAATTGGTTCAACGGAAACTGGGAGAAATGCTTTTTTGTTTGATGTTTTCTCGTATAATTTTGAGTTTATATGAAATTTGTCTTGTTAAGTTGAAAAGGTCCCCATGAATTTGGCTAACCGTTCAGTTTCAGTCTGACGTTGGTACAGGTTTTCTAAGGACATTATTACGATAAGAGATTCTTTAGAGTTCTCGAGGCTATGTTTGTGACGGTTTGGCTTCGTTGCTAGGTTTAGAAAATCTTATATTGTCGTTTGCCTTCTGGACAATTTCGATGGGTCATTCAATTTCCTAATGTCATAAGAATTTGCTTTGTCAAAAGCGTTTTTTTTATGCCAAGGCAAAAAAAAATTGAATTATGGGAGCATATGAGTATAGTATACATACCTACTCCCTTCTTTTTGCGAAAAATGGCTGAACCGATCTTTTAAAGGGTTGAGTACGTTTTTCTTTTGAGGATTGAGATGATCGACAATCTTGGTCTATTTAACGATGACGTTGGATTGTGATCTTTTGTTGTTTTCAGGTTCGTGACTTGGAATGGGTTGGTTTTAAGAAAATTTGTAGGAACAAGTCGGTTTTAAGACGACGTTCGTGTCTCTTGTTCTTTCTTTCTATAGGAAGCGAGATGAGTATGAATAAATGTGTGGTGATCGTTTCTCGGTTTTTCAAGAGATTAGATCAGTTTGAAAGTTCTACTTGACAAGTTAAGAAACAATAGAACGAAATCGAAAAGATCTCCTAAGACTTAGTTCGGTAGACTTCCACCTAGATTCTAATTTTCCTTAGTCTTATCGGAGATTCAATTTTGCCTCTTCTTCATTCTTCTTCTCCTCGGTGTCTTCTGATCTGAGTTTCAATTTTTGTAGTGTTAGTTTTTATGAGAACGGGTTTTTATTTCATTGAAACTTTTTGCGAGTATGAATGTGTATTTTATCGAAAGTTTATTTATTGTTTATTATAGCCACTTTCGGCTCAATGTCAAAGAACTTCGCAACGTTTGATTCTGATTTTCTTATGATTTGGTTTTCAACAAAACTCTGACGGGAATATCGAGGTAAGGAATAGACTGCAACGTCTAAGTTTCTGTTCCCTTTTCTTTGTACTGCTGGTTTTACTAAAATGACCAATTGTGCTTCATGTATTGTTGAAAAGTCTAACAAATGTTTATGAGTAGATGTTTTCGACTCAACACGGCAGAATTTGTCAAACTGGCTTTTATTTTTTGTTTCAAAGGAACTTACCGAAATCATTGAAACAAAGTGAGGAGACGCGGATAAAAAACCGTAGAAGACTGAAGTGGGCGATGAGCAAGAAGAATCAATGGACAAGACGCTATTCGGGTGAGGTGCTCAGCTCGTCAAGATGTGAGCGAACTGGTCCCGTCCTAGCCCTTATTTTCCGTTGACTGTTTCATATGATCTTGTTTGACTTCCCTAATTTGTCAATTTTTTTAGTTTTATTTACGAGCTGTTTCGTAAAACGTTTTAAATTTTAAAATTTTAATTTTACGAAAACTGTCTAACTAGATGTTGTTGAGTCTAATTTACGAAATTATTTTCTTGAAATGTTGTCGAGCACAATTTTATGAAAGTTGTACCGTAAAGATGGTTTTGAGTTTGGCTGTGCGAGAGCTGTGTTTTGGAAAACTTTTGTTTTGTGGTTGTTCCGCAAATTTAATTTCCGAGTTTTATATCAGAAACTATTGCTGCAATTAGCTGAATTGACGCGATCCAAATTACTCAGAAATTTTCTCGTTTCCATAGGATTGATCCGAGGGAGTTTTGAGTATTTTTTCCAAAGTAAGCTTAGTAGAAAAATATCGAGAATTTGCAGATCATGTTGTAATAGAAGCGACGTTTGAATTTTACAAATCTTATGTTTCCGAACATGTTGCTTTGTTTACTCTTCGTCAGCCGTTTTAGGTTTTAAGTGATTCTATAGAAATCAACTTCGTTTCTTTGAGAGTTATTCGAAAGAAGTACAACAGTGGGGAATTGGCAACCCGATTTGCCGTGCTTCTATTTCTGCAAGTAATCTAGAGTTTCTCTGCGACTTCGGGAAGCGGAAAGAAGTTTTATTTCTACGAAGACTTTACGGAAGTTATTTTGAAGAAGTAGAGCGGTGAGTTGTGTACCCGATTTGTTGTGCTTCCTTTTTCCGCGAGTAATCTAGGGTTTCTCCGTGGTTTCTAGGAGAGCAAGTTTTATTTTTCCAATTTTTTTTTCCAAAAACTTCTTTTGGTTGAACCCTTACGCGTTGAGATTTCTCCAACTCGGTAATGAGACGAATTTACGGGGTTTGATAGATTTTATCGTTGCCCTTTCAGTTTAGACAGAGAAATTGCAAGCTCGTTTTGGTGCTCTTTCTGTGGCAAAAAGTCGCGACTAGGTTTTCGATTTCGTTGAGTGCTGCAGCATTTGCGTTAGCGTTGGCCACATGAGCAGTCGCTGCTGGAGTTGTGTTACCAGGGTTGTTGTCGTCGTTGACAGTGTCAACGCGAGCTGCGATTTTATCTCCCATACTTCCAGACATCTATTCGATCAAGCGTTTTGCGGCCGTGTGAGTAAGAGTAATTCGCACCCCCCCCTTCCCCTCCCTCCTCCTATATGGTATCAGAGCCCTAAACGATACCTTTAAAATATTTCAGCCGCCACTTCTATTTCTTTTCTTCCTCTTCTATTGTCTTCTCCATCTCTCCTCTCTTCTGCTCTTCACCATGTCTGCCACTGCTTCACCACTGGATCAAACGAGACCATTGTTGTCTCCAACACTTCGACGTTGCTCAACGTAAACATGGCAAACGTCACGAAACTCACTGCCACGAACTTTCTCATGTGGAGTCGCCAAGTGCACTCACTTTCTTGATGGCTATGACCTCGCCGGTTATGTTGATGGTTCCCTTGCCATCCTCCATCAACACTCACAGTTGACGGTGCCGTCACTGTCAATAACGACTACGTCTTGTGGAAACGCCAAGACAAGTTAATCTACAGCGCCTTACTTGGAGCTATCTCCACGTCTGTCCAAACGCTGCTCTCTTCTACCACAACAGCGGCTGATATCTGGAATACTCTATCATCCACTTACGCGAAGCCGAGCCGTGGCCACATTCTTCAGCTTCGTCACCAACTGAAACAATGGACCAAGGGCACTAAGTCCATTGATGAGTACTTCCAGGGACTTGTAAGCCGCTTTGATCAGCTGGCTCTTCTTGGAAAACCTCTTGATCATGAAGACCAAATTGAGTATATACTTGCTGGCCTCTCAGAAGACTACAAGACTGTGACTGATCAGATCGAGGGCAGAGACACAACTCCATCATTAACCGAGATTCATGAGAAACTCATTCATCATGAGCTGAAACTGGTCACTAAAACAGAGACTGTTTCCTCAATTCCAGTGACTGCGAATGTCACTCAGTACCGTGGGGAACAACAATAACAACTCACGGAACCAAGGGAAACCAAATAACAGAGGCTACAACAACTGGAACAATCGGCATCCAACACCACCAGTCAGCAGCACACACCACGTCCTTACCTTGGCAAGTGTCAAATATGCGGTGTTCATGGGCATAGCGCACGTCGATGCTCACAGCTGCAACTTCATGGAGCTTACAACAACTCAAACCAGTCATCGGTTTCGTCCCTCCCCCGTGGCAGCCGAGAGCAAACATGGCCAGCACTCAAATGTACAACGCCAATAACTGGTTACTCGACAGTGGCGCAACTCACCATCTGACCTCTGACTTGAACAATCTCGCGTTGCACCAGCCATATACAGGTGGTGAGGAAGTAACCATTGCGGATGGGTCTGGTATGCCGATATCTCACACTGGTTCAGCTCTACTTCCTACTCCTACTCGAACTCTTTCCTTACGAGATGTGTTATATGTGCCTGATGTTCACAAGAACCTTATTTCAGTATATCGTATGTGTAATACTAATAAGGTTTCTGTTGAATTCTTTCCTGCACACTTTCAGGTGAAGGATCTCAGCACGGGGGTCCAATTGTTCCAAGGCAAAACTAGAAACGAGCTTTATGAGTGGCCGGTCAGTACTGCAGCTCCTGTGTGTCTCTTCTCGTCACCATCGTCGAAAACAGATCTCACATCCTGGCATTCAAGACTTGGTCATCCAGCATTTCCAGTTTTACAATCACTTGTTTCGAAGTTCTCTTTGCCTATTTTGTTGTCTTCGTCAAAACAGTTATCATGTCTGGATTGTTCCATCAATAAAAGCCATAAACTCCCTTTTATTCCAACACTATTGTCTCCTACCATCCTCTTGAATACCTATACACTGATGTCTGGACCTCTCCGGTTGTATCCATCGATGGGTTTAAGTACTACCTGGTGATTGTTGATCTACATACACGGTATACATGGCTGTATCCGCTGAAACTTAAGTCACAAGTACGAGACACATTTATTATCTTCAGAGGATTGGTGGAAAACAAGTTTAAGAAGAAGATAGGGACGCTTTACTCTGATAATGGTGGGGAGTTTATTGCTTTACGACAATACTTGGCGCAGAATGGGATCAAAGCGAAATTCGCACTGTCAACTTTAATGAACAGAGGAAAGCAAAGAATACATTACTTTTCTTGAGGTCCGGATTCTCTGCGAGAGCCAAAGACAAATGAAGTAAATATAGAAGATAACAAAAAAAGGTTAAAAAAGTAGATATTTATTTCGAATCCGCGTAAGAGCTTTGCGATCATTAGAAAAGATCATAAAGGCTTCGTCGCAAGAGCTGTCAGCGAGTTCCCTAGTTCTATCCACTTAAAACCTTAAACCTAGTTGAGTCGCAATTCGGTAACAAAAGACGGAAAAGAGAAGAAAAAGTTTTGTTGATTTCGGATGGAACCTTATGGAAGGCTGCCTACGTATCCCTTTCGAGGATGAAGCCGAACGTAGTTCAATTAAAAGAGTTGAGGGCAACGAGGAGCAAGGAGAGAGAGTTGAGGGAGACGAAGAGCGAGGAGACAGATTTGAGGGCGAAGAGGAGCGAGGAGAGAGATTTGAGGGTGATGAGGAGCGAGGAGGGAGAGTTGAGGGTGGCGAGGAGCATGTTCATGGCGACGAGCACGTTGGCTAGGAGTTCGGTCTGAGGAGGTGACGTCACAAGGTGAGCAGGTGATGTCACATGGCCGATCAGGTGATGTCACATGGAGAGGAGAGATTTGTGAGGGCTAGGAGGCCTTTGTTGATGCCTTTCTTCCATTCTTATTCTCTCCGTTGATTACTTCGTAGGCTTTCAGAAATGTTTCATTTGTCTTGCGTAAGCTTTTCCATTTCCCGAAAGTTTGTTTTTGGAAGGTTACTCATGAACTTGTTTACGAGGTCTTTCCATGGAAACTTTCGGATCTTTTTTCTTACGAAAAGTTGTTTCGTAAATGTTTGTTGAAAGATAGCAAAACCTTCCGTAAGAACACTTCTTCCGATCTTTCATGTTTGGATAGAAACTTGATTGTTTCTTGCCCGAGATGAAATATAAGAAGTTTTTCTCTCATATCCTTATTTAATAGGCTCGGCTTATGCGGTGTATTTCTTTCGGCATTTTCGGCTCATATTCATCTAAGGCATATTTCTCAATAAATATTAGACATTGATTTTCCATGATCGATTTGACTCCAACATTCGAAATTCAAAATCTGTTCTTTAAAATCTTGAACATATTTGTGGAACAAATACATCCCTAAATCTGTGCTTTATTTTTTTTTAAAAAAAATTATAAACTACCAGCTTCCATTGATACCAAATATTTGATATTAGTAACAGTATCAAAGATAATATATTATAATATTTTTAATTTATGCTATAATCACGGTTTGGAATTAATGTAACACAACGTGTATTTTACTAAAATACATTTAATGTTTTTGTCTGAAGTTTGAACTTATTTTGTGGTTGAGCATCAAAATCAAAATAAGACTACTATTATCTACTTAACAGATAATATACTGTTTAAAATAAATTTATAACTATAAACAAAAAATATTCCACACAAGCGCTCAGATCACTGTAATTAAAGTAGAATTGCAGATTTATATGAACCAAACCAAAATAAAAATTCAAACCAAATCTAAGTTCAGAAAATACTGAAAGTATTACAATATCTCTTAACTAAAAACTTAAACATACAACTGAACCAAAACCAAAACGAAAACAAAAAATACAAACATGATATGAACCAAAATTTACAATATATCATGAAATCAAATTTTTATATGTAAAAACATAAATTATTAAAAAAAATACATAATAATTCTACACAACTACGCGGATCAGAATCTAGTAATCTAGTTATATATTACAAGAAAGGTAACAACTAAAGCTTATTAATTTCATTTTTCGACTGAGATGACTATCTTGCCTTCACGTCTTAACCATAATCAAGTGTTTGTTGTTTCTTGGCATATAGAAAAAATAATCTAACTAAATCCCTAGTTTTATGGGATTCATCACGTGTGTGAACTTTATACAAATAAAAAACTAAGTACAGCTCATTGTAGCTGCTCGCAAAATAATTAACTAACATGGCCAAATGTCCAATCCGTCGACTTTGCAAAGATAAATCTTTTCTTTTTGTTAAGATAAGATCTACACATACAAGTAAATAAATAACACCAGGAAGACAAATATACGCATAAAACCAAATTGAAAAATGATTTATTAGATATTATTCTAAAACATAACTAGGGTTTTTCTTGTTCAGATGACTTGTATTTTTATCATTACAACTCACGGACAAGTTGACTATTGAAAAGATCTTTCCAAATAAATAAAAAATCTCACATACAAATTGACTACTAAACATACTTTTAAAATTATATATTCATTATCATCCTTGATTATTTTTATTTGTCAAAGAACATCCTCTTTTCTGTTGAATAGACTTGAAATATAATTTAATTATATGTCTGTCTCTATGTATGCTTATATATAGACTTTTCTTTTTTCTCAACGTTGCCATTGTCAGTTTCTGGTAACTGATTTTTAAAAATGGCCGTAGGAATTTTCAAGGCATTGTTGTGGTGTTTTGCGGCTATGGCGCTTGCAATGGCCGAGGAGGCTCGTGCACAGCTAGTGCCTTGCTATTTCGTTTTTGGAGACTCAGTCTTCGACAACGGTAACAACAATGACCTGAAAACCTCCGTCAAAGTTAACTATTCACCTTATGGTATTGATTTTTCTAGAGGTCCTACCGGCCGTTCAGCAATGGCCGTAATATTCCCGACTTTATCGGTTAGTCCCTGGCCCTTGTATATTTCTTTGCCAATATGTTGTTTAAGAAACTGCCATAAATTACAATTTTTTTTGTCACAAAGTTTTCTTTGGTAGAATTGGAAGATTCGAATGGAGGTGTGTTTCTAGCTATGTGTTCAACGAATAATACAATAATAACTAAAGAAACTGAAACATTATAACTAGAAAATGAACATATGCAGCCAAAAAAAAGATAATATGCAGAATAGTCATAACTGCCTGAATAATATAACTATTTTAGTAGATAGATAAAGTTTTGTATTATAATGTATTAAGAATCAGTTTTATAAAGAAATTTAAAATCAGTTCTGCATCATTTTTTGTAGAAAATTTCTTGTGTGTATTATTCATAGTATTCTATATGATTTCTTGTGTAATATGAGTTTGATTTATGGTTTCAGCTGAACTAATGGGATTCAGTGATTACGTTCCACCTTTTCGCTGGAGCATCTCCTGAACGAGCTCACACTGGTATAAATTACGCTTCTGGTGCTGCTGGAATTCTCGAAGAGACTAGCTACCATATGGTAAGAACCCTACTTGAAAGCAAGAGAGGCTAAATTTATTTTCATGATTTTCTTCAAGTGTTTCATTTTCATTACTACTACTACATATGGTTAAGTAAGTTTCCTAAACGAAACACCCGAGGAAATTATTGTTGGCCAAATGTTACTAGAACTATAGAGTGAATAAGTAGATTTCCTAAACGAAATTTCAGTTTCATCTTTAGACTCGAGTAATAGTTTATTTGATTTTAAATTTGCGGGGATCATTTGTTCTCAGTTATTAGCTATGGTATTTGTTTATATAGTTTTAAATAGGGATTTTTGTGTAGTGAAGTTTGAGGCATAAATCAATCTGGCTTCGAAAAAGACCAGTTATTAGGGTTGCCGCAAAAATCCAGAATCCGAGATCCAAACCTTAACCAGAGCCCAAAAACCTGATTCATTATCCAATCTGAAATATAAAAATATTTCAATGAATCTTGTAGGGTGGTACAAACATATCCAAACCCTAAGTGTTATTAATCAAATCTGAATGGATAAACAAAAAAAAAATCTAGAATTAATAGACAATATAAATATTTGAAAAACATATAAATATTTCAATTTTGATATGATATATAAAAATAAGTATTAAAATTTACCTAATTACAAATAAATAATTCATATTTCTAGTAGAAATAACAAGTCTAATATATTTATAAGGTAATGCATATTTTTACAACAGCTGTTTATTTTCATGCTTGATTTTAACACTTTATTGTTATTTCTCAGTTTGATTTGTGTTGGATTAATTTCTAGTCAATTTAAGTGTTTTATTTTTTGCTTTTAGGTTTTATCATTTACTTCAAATATATTTTAACTAAACTAATATAGCCCAAACTCGAAAGATATATGTTATTTTATGAATTTTATGATGCAATACAAATTTGAACCGAATCCAAAATGTTATTATCTTATCCAACATGTACTAATAAAATATTAGAATGGAATCTTGGAATGTAAATCCGAAAACCTGAAATACCATATTCAAACCCTAATGGTACCCGAACGTCATGCTAGCTAAAATGTTATGATTCCCGGTTTAATGATTATACGGGATAAATCTCTGAAAACGATCCTAAAACTATAGGTTTTCTAGGAGAATCAATATAATAATCGAGGAGTTTTCTTTCCAGCAACTTAACTTTGTACACCTTAAAGAATTTTAAAGTTAACTAATCATGTGGCTGATCACCTTAACGAATCCTTAATTTATTCTTAGCCTCCAAATAGGCAACATGAATCACAAGGAATCAGATATAAAATAATACTATATACATGTTTAGGTGACTAGAAAATACAATTTACCAGTTTTCTTTCAAGGGGTGTTCACAAAGAAAAAGTTTTCTTTCAAAGGAAGTAATAAACTAATAATTTGGCTTTTTATTGATTTTTTTTTTCTTGCTGGGAGCCTAATTAAATATGACTCGTTACAGTATTTGGTATTGTTTCGGTTTAGAACATTTAATTGTTATTCATAATGGTATTTCCGTATGATAGGGCGATAGAATCAGTTTTGAAAAACAAATAAAGAATCATCAGACGTTGACCATGACGGCGAATGTGCCATCGGAGAAGCTGGAGAAATGCCTATACACAATTAATATTGGAAGCAATGATTATCTCAACAATTATTTCATGCAAGGTGATAAGTACAATATTAGTCGAACGTTCACTTACGATCAATATGCTGAATTCCTCATTCGACGTTATCGCTCTTATTTGGAGGTAATATACTTTATATGCGAAGGTTTTCAACAGAAAAAAATAAAGGAATTATAGACCTTCAAATTTGATTATATATATTTTTTATGCCTAACTAAAATGTCAGATTAAATGTTTTAGACATTATACACTGAATGACATTCCACTTAGTGCTTTCTTGAATATTCTTTTTTTTCTTTTCATAGGTGTTTGGGTTCCTTATATATAGATATAGTAAGAATTTAAGAGACCTTTTATGTAAAGTTATTGTATGCCAAGGAGCAAGGAAGGTGGCGTTGTTTGGGGTCAGTAAGCTCGGGTGCACCCCGCGGATGATCGCCTCCCATGGTGGTGGTCTAGGCTGCGCTGCTGAAGTGAACAAGGCTGTTGAACCATTTAACAAGAACCTCAAAGCTCTGGTCAGAGAGTTTAACGCAAACTTCGACGATGCTAAGATCACTTACATTGATATCTTCACCAGTCAAACTCCTCTTGCGTATGCTGCCTTAGGTAAGTAGATCCAAATATATTGAACTCAACATTTTGACCCAAGAGGAAATCCGATTTGCGGTTTTTTTTCTTATAAACTGATTTTGTTGGTTTGTGTTTTCTTTGCCGAACTAAAAACATATAATAATGCTAAACATAAATGTTTTCTTATTAAGGCATTATAGAAAATATTTATGATTTTGTAATAAAGATAAGTTTCCTAAAAACACAATAACCGCTTTTGGGAAGGTTATGAATCGTTTTTGAAACGCCACTTGAATGAAAGCGTTTTCGAAAATATTCCTAAAAATATAAATCTTCATTTTATACAAATTTTCAAATATTTAAATCAGTTAGATAGATTACAGTAGAATCAAAAGTTCTTATATTGGATTAAGTTCTATAATTTTACCTTGCGTATATTTAAACAAAAAAATAATAATAATAATGCGTATAATTTTACATTTTTGTAGGGTTTACGGAAACACAAAAGAGTTGTTGTACGGTCGAATCAGGGGAAGAACTATGTGCGGCGAGTAAACCGGTTTGTGAGTTTTCGAAGGCAGATACGTGTACTGGGACAAAGTCCACAGCACTGAGGCGGGCCAACATGGTTTGTGGCAAATTTGCGTTTGCTGGAGTCCACTGCTTTTCCTTACAGCCTTGCCTTGCTTGCAATATTATAGGGACACTATACTGCAAAAAACATCATTCGCATTTCTCTTTGGCTAAATTATATATATACACACATATATATTAAAGGTCTTCATATTTCTTTTTTTTTTGTTTTTTTTTTGTAAACGAAGCATTCGATTTAGTGTACCAAATCACAATTCAAGAAATTGAAGTAGATTAATGTTAAAGACCAATTTTGGATCCTTCCAACACTCCTTATAAACATGAATGTTATTGGCCGATCGATCCACTTTAGCTTTTACATTTTTATAGTTTGTAATCAATAACTCAAATTAAGCTTTAATGGTTGTAGCCATCCAAATCATGTTCGACCTACTTTTTTTAATCTGAAGGGGAGAGAGAGGGGAATCAGAAGCACACAGACTTTTACCTTACAGATTTGCAGAAGGAATCCAATCCAGTGTATATACCAAATCCCAAAGCAAGCAAATTAATGTCAGGATTAATGTTGGAAATCAGCTTCGGTTCTTCAAATTTTCTAAGAAAATGTGATATAGTGGCAGGATAATCCACTTTTGTATCTCTAGTAATCACTTCAAACAATCTTCTAAGAATGGTGCTAATGTGTGGTTAGTCATTCTTCTTGATCATAGTCCCCTTCTTGACTCAATAAAACATTTTGAAAAACTTATATATATAGTAAATAGACTCAAAAAAATAAAGAGCATTAGTGAACTCCCCCAGACTTAAATTACACTGTCCCTAGTGTTAATCCATCCGGATTAAGTTAGGAAAAACAAATCATAAGTAAAAAGCTTAAGAGAAACTCGATACCAGACTCTGTAAAAGAGTATCGATCGACGTTAGATGCATGGTGTCGACTGAAGGTCATGATCCATGGTCAATCAATGTTTATTCTTCAGCATCGATCGGATGGCACACCAGTAAGTTCTACTCTTTTTTTATAGAAAATAAAACTCAAAATAGAACACAATATCAGTAATACATCCACGAGTGATATACAGTCTGAGACTGGTGGAAGAAAATAAATCATAAGGATCAAATTTAACAAGGAAAAGAGATATACTTGCTTGTTGATGGTGATCGTCGATCGACAGTGATCAAGTGTCGCGTTGATGCTCTGTGTAGACTATCTTTCTCGGATCTTTTTTTCTGAAAAGCTGCAATACTAAAATAAAATATGAAATTAGACTAATATAAGAAACTTACTAAACAATGGCTTGCC
>CAJHQP010008920.1:0-24672 GCA_905132765.1 Moricandia arvensis
GATCGGCGCCATCAGGCGAGCTGGATCGACAACGTCCAACTCGCCATCAGGAGAGTTGGATCGGCACCATCCGTCTCGATTCCGATTAGTGCCTCTTTTGAACCTCGATTACACTTGTTTCGACTCGATTGGAGTTACCGTTAGAACTTTACGATAAAACCGTAAAGACTTGTTTTCTCGTATGAATTCAAATTGTTCGTATAAAATGACAACGATTGACTTAACACCAAAGTTTCCTCAATACGAGTAATTTGAACTATTTATAAAACTAACGTCGTACCAAAGGTTCTCTCTTGGAGAAATCGTAAAAACGTATAAGTCAAAAAACGGCCCGAAAAGGTCTAAAACACGGCTAAACACCCACTTACTATTTTAGACGGGATTGAGCCCAACGATACTATGACGCTCTATCTATTATTCGCAGGAGAAGTTAAATGTCAAGTCCGAAAGATAAATGTTAAGTTTCGAGGAATGATCATGAAGATCGAAGAAAATGAAATATTTCCGCAAAGCATTAAACACGACTCAGGGGCAGAAAAGGAAATAGGAAACCGCCTTAAAAGGAGTATATAAGGAACGCCAAGGTTTGAGATGAAGAGGGACATGAAATACACAGGAAATTTAGCACTTAGAGCGATTTAGGCAATTTTCTGTTTTTATTCTTGAGCTACGATTCAACTAGGTTAACAAGTCTTAGGTGGTTAGATGTAGGGAACTCGCCAACAGTATTTGCGGCCGAAGCTTTACCTGTTGTAACGCTCATTCACGGATTCAGAATAAGATCTTCTTTGCTCTATTTCGTTTTTATCGATTATTTACTTAGTTTGTTTTTATTGTCTGATTGCTTGAAGTTTGGCTTAGCAGAAATCTGGGACCTCTAGGAAAGTTAGGGTTTCTTAACTTTTCTTATTTTGTGGAATCGACAGTGCGAACTTTGGTTCCCATAGTTTGGCGCTAGAAAGAGGGGGGGGGTACAGATCAATCTAACTCTCAGCCACAAACGCTAGATCAGACATGTCTACTGACGATCAAACCAACCGACAAACTCGCGACGACGGAAGCATCAGCGATGACATCAACACTGCAGAAGTGAATGTTACTGCAGTTAACACTGATGTCAACACTGCAGCGTTCGAGGAGGTGAAAAAGATGTTCTCCGCTTTTGAAAAGAAAGCGAAAGAACAATAGAAACTCATGGGATCTCTCGCTAAACAGGTCGAAACCCTAACAACGAGGACCCGAGTATTTCTTCCTCGTGGAACCACTAGGGTTCGCAGGAGAAGACTCAACTTCGCAATTCCGCTGGACAGGCCTGAAAACTAGCGGGAAAATCCATCAGGACAAAATCCCGGTGAGACAACCCCTTCTCAAAAAAAACTTTAAAAACCCTCCACTACTGGAGCATGGAATAGAGAAACACGAGGTCGAATGTGTTGACTTGAATCTCAGCGATCAGTCCGATAATTCGGAAGAAGATGCTGACGTGCATCCGAGAAGGACAAGAAGCCCCATGGCTCAAGAAGACTCCATGTTCGACAAACCCATGACCGAAGAAGAGGAAAACATCTTATGGGTAGAAAAGGAGAAACTAGCCAAAGAGCAGGCTCAGATCACTCGCCGCAAACTCCGAAGAGGTCGGAAAACTGTTGGAGGTGATCTTGAGATTCACAATCTCCGCGACTATATCACAAAAACGGCCGCAAAAGTAAGAGCGGTGAAATCTCAATTCACCATGCTACTAGCGCCGCATCCGAAATCGATCGACTGCTCAAGGAAGCTTGGAAACTCCCTTCACAGCTCGTATCACCGATACCAAAGTATTGGATCCTGGAAAGATCAAGTTACCCGCCTACAACAGTACGACTGATCCCTAAGCATACCTACAAGCCTTCCAGATCACGATGGGAAGGGAAAAATTCCAGAGAGAATGAAAGAGAAGCCGGCCACTGCCGCCACTTCGTTGAGAACCTCCAAGGAGCAGCGCTTGAATGTTTCTTCGCTGGCCATTGCCGCCTTTTTTCTTCGAGAAACTCCATTGAAAGTTTTCGCCAAATCGTTTCAGAGTTTCTCAAACAATACTCAATGTTCTCTTTGTTCTTCCAGAAGAACAAACGTTCTCTGACACCTATGAGGGTATCAGCCAATCGAATGTCTTGGTAAGTCTCTCTTTTTTTGCAGCTTCTTCCTTCTTTTTGTGTCAGTTGACGTTTCTTCGTTTGTGTGTAGCTTATGAGCCAAGTAACCCATCTCATGTTTAACTGTTAACGAATAATCCAGGTCTTCCATGAGGAAGTTTCTGATGCTTAAAGGAGGGCCTCGTTAATTCATAACGCTATGAAGGATGAGCAGCTTAAGAATGTGGTGGCCTTGGAGCGTATTGAGGTTTTGGATGACGAGTTCATGGTTTTAAAAGGGAAGGTTGGAGGGCTTGTAAGTTCTGAGTCTCCGCTCCTTGCTTCGGTGGAGTATGCGAAAGATTCTCTTTGTTAGTCGAAGGCGTCTGCTGATCTCCGTGAAGCTACCCTTCAAAGGACCTTGAAAATTCCCCTGGGAGGGTTTGTGAGCTGGAAATTCGTCAGGAACTGTCGGCGAAAGATCATGAGAAATGAGATCCGCAGCCTGAATATTTCGAAGCTTAAGGATGTCTGGAAGGCCGAGCTGTCGACCCGCCGTACTGTTGAGATGGAGTTTGCAGCTCGTCTTAAGATTTTAAGAAAGGCTTTTGATGATTTGAATGACGTCAGAAAAATTCCCTTGCGGTTTTTCGGCGACCTGTTGTGTCAACCTTATCAAACTCTTAAACAGCGAGGCAATTCTAGAGTGGAGGATGAACATGCTAAGTGAGAGCAGTCCTTGGTGGATTTTTAAGCTGGCCTTGATGAGGTGGACATGACAGTACTCAATCCGGAAATAGATTTAAAGGTTGTCCTTACTCCTGAGGACACAACATCAGTCAGCAGATTGGTCACCTCTCATGTTACTGGTGATTGTCGTGAGGGCTAACCGTCCTTTTGGGTCTTTTATAGTGCCCATGGTGGCTTTTATCTAGACAAGCACATGGGGAGGCTTTTACCCTCTAAGTGGTTTTCTTTTGATATTTGCAATTGTGTTTTGCTAAGACTTTTGTTGTTGTATTGTGGAAGACACCAGATGCAGGGAGGCTTGTTTTGTTTCTGAGCAGAAATAGGTGCATATTAGATTTGGCTTATCATGTAGCAGAATTTGTCTTAGGTGCGAGCGATTTTGGCTTATCCTATACCCACTTGAGTGTTTTTGGATGCTTGGTAGCTTCTGTATTTCTCAAGTGTTTTTGGGGTTAATCCGGCTTTCTGTTAAGAATAGTCGTGCTCAAGCTCACGCGGGGCAAGGTGAATGATCTCAATAGATGCTATGTGTAGATAGGAATTCCTGGCCAGGGCGCTGATGTGAAAAGCGATAAGCTCTAAGCCGAGGGACTCTACGAGATAGATTTTGTTGAATTTCTTTGGGAAATCTTTTAATCAGTTTCACTAAGTGAAATAAATTTTGAGAGCTCGATAGTTCGTAACCGGCCAGAGCGTGGAGGCTCTATCAAAGCTCGGAGTGTCGTAGTTTGAAAAATATATTTTTTTAATTACTAGTTGTACCAAAAATGGGTTTCCTATGTACCCAATACGGGATCAAGCCTTGTCGTAGTTCATGTTATTACATAGTATAAGGTTCATGGAACTTGTATGTTTTAGGTTCCATTGTTGGGCTCATTCTAGGTTTCTTCATCCTTCTTATATTCTGCTTTTTCTTCCAGTTCTATTAGAGGTCAGTTAGGTCGTCTAAATAGGCTTTCGTGAATCTGGCACATACTTTCTGCTCTTTGACTACAATATATTTGGTTATGCCTCCGATGGTTGGGAATTTGATTCATTGATGGTAGCTTGATGGAACATCTCTCATTGCATGTATCTATGGTGTTACAAAGATAATGTTATACTTGTCCGTGGAGTCAATAACTGTGAGTTTGGTATCCCACATGATCCATCTGACATAGTTCAGAGATTTAATGGTCTTATCTCAGGGTCGGTAAGATCCATTTGGCCCAAAGATTCTTTATAGATAATGTTCACCGAACTTCTAATGTCTACCTGCGACATGTTTACTTCGTAGCCTGCCAATATTATTTCAATCACCAATGCATCTTTATGTGACCAATCTAGGTTCACTATTTCTTGGTCTTAGAAATCTACGGCTGCATCATATTTTGGCCTGATATTTATGGAATTCACATGTGTTTCGTATCCTATGAGCGCTCTTTCGAAATCGTCACATTAACGGGGTTTGTCCTATTATTACATTAAATTTCTTTCTTGAGGTTGGTGGCCCTGGTGCGTCTGAGCTCTTGTTGTCCTGATCTCATTTGGCTTTTTCTTCATTTTGTCCTGGAATTGTGTCAATACCACTTCTTGGAACTGGTTAAAAAGGTAACTTTTGAATCCATGTCACTCTTCGGTGGCATGTCCTCGTTTGTGATAATCACACAATCTATCTGAAATTTTTTTTTTTCGTTGTCTTTTCTGTTCCATGTATTCAATTTGGGCTTGTTTGATCGAGGCCCTGGGTTTTCCCTTTCTTCATCATCAGACTTATCATTCTCACTTGCTTTGAAGGATCGATCTCTGTCATTTCTTGGTCCTCATCCCCTTATTTTATCAATGGTTATCTCGTATGCATTGTCTTTTGTTCTTGCCATCGATGCATGTTTTCAGCAAATGCTTTCTACGCTTCTTTCATTTCCATGTATCTTGATGCTCGGTCGAGAGCATCTACCAGGGTATCGAGCTTATTTAGCAGAAATTCTTCGCGAAAGTGTGACTCATTCCACATGGAATTTCGTAATGATGTTATCCCGGCACTTTCACTTACAATAATGTTTGAGAGTATGGTTTTGAATTGGCCGATTAAGGTACAACTTCAATCCTGCTCCTTCTGGGACATGGTCCATAATTCTGTGTATGAAGCTCTTTTCTCTATGAACATGAAATAGTGCTTTATGAACACGGATGAGAGTTTGTTGAATTTTTTGGTAGTGTTGGCCTCTACCCTAGAAAAGCAATTTAGAGCGGCTCCTGCTAGGTTTTCAATGAAATGTTGGCAGTAGCCAGCATCCTGTTCTCCATCGTTGAAACAAATTCGTCCCATTGGGATGCAAAAGGAATTTATATGAGCTCGGGACCGGTTTTTCCTTCGGGAAGCAGGATCTTGAGTTTGATGTTTGTGATGGGAATGCTGGTAATTGACATGTGAATGGCATTGTAATGACCCTATCTTAGGGTAGATTTTGGTCGAGAAAACCCAAACCTCTAGATTAGGAAAACCTTGGTTGGGATGGTGTGCATGGTTCAGAAGAATAGTTTTGATCGTGGAACAATTCAAAAGGATCAAGTGGATTGGAAGTTGGTCGAGTGTCTACGGGATTATGGTCGAGTCACTAGCCGGAATGGTCGAGTACATGAACGAGGAAGTGCAGAATGAACCAGGGAATATAATGATCAATCTAGGAACAATTTTCTAAGGTTTTAGGAGGCATTATATAGAGTTTGGTTGAAGTAAAATTGAGATGGTTCAGATGACCCTGTTTTTGGCCGATATGGCCAAAATTGGCTATTCGGGCGAGATTCAAACTATGGAGAAGGAACAAGCACTCAAAAGTGGTTTACTGTCATAATATATACATGTGAAGATTTATTGGAGTTGATCACGTGGCAAAATTTTATTGGACAAAGGTGGATGTGATGATGTGGCGCGTTTTAATTGGTCACAGTAAAAGAGAGCTATGTGTTGGTTTCTGATTGGCCGAAAGGGAAGGACACGTGTCAGATGCACAAGGGCCTTCTATAATATGGACACATGTCATCATCTTAGCATTTCTTCTAGAAAAAGTACACTTGTCACGATTAGGAGAAATCTTGGCCATTTGTTACGAAAGGCTCCATTTGTCATCAAAGTGAATGTGGAGAGGCCACCTTGCACAGCCATGCATCCCAGCCCCTTGACTATGAATACCAAGCCATCCCATTGTCATTTACTCATCCCCAAACCGTGGTCAGCTTTAGAGATAGTGAGTGAGATATAGTTTAGTGAGAGAAAGTGTTCTTTTGATTAGTTTTAGAGAGTTTCAGTTTGGGAAGTGTAGGTCGTCCGGAATTTCCGGGAAAACCCGGAGTTGAGTCGGGTTGTTAGAGACCGTTCAGCCAAAATTATTGTGAGTTATAATGATGTGTGATTGTGTGTTTAGGATTGCATGATAGATTGCGTGTTTAATATTGCATGTAGATTGCTTATTTGGTAATGTTGTTAGGTTGTTGGTTTAGAAAGATATGTTAGATTGGTAGATAGATTATTGAATGTTGATTGTGTGATTTAGTTATTGCTTGCTTGATTGTTGATTGCTTTTTATTCGGTTTTATTCGATAAATGGGTTTTTACGAAAAAGAGTCGTTTTGATGAAAATTTGATTTACTCTTGATTCAGTATCGTGTGATCCGATGTGAGGGTGGGAGGTTCAATCCTACCTAGCCCTCACTATATGGTTGGAGCCATTAGTGGAAAGACTCAGAGTGATGGGATTTCAGCCTATGGCTGAGTACTATCTGACGGGATAGAGAGCTGACGTGACCGGTTAATTGCGGAATATCTAGTCAATGGCTGATTCTCGTGCGCATTTGTGCTATCAGATGGGTGTGCCTATTTGATATAGACTATTTATTACCAGTTTTAGGCCATGTTCTAGGCTCTATTTAGGGTCTATTATATGTGTCTAAGATATGTTTTAGAGTATTTACAGGTCAAGGGACGTTTTGGAGATAAATGGAAATACTTGGAGCTTTTGAAGCATTTAGAGGAGAAGAATCTGTAGCTGACTATTTGAGGAGTCGAAGTACAAGTCTGTCGTCGATCGACGAAACAACCATGGAATCGATCGATGTTGAAAGACCAAGGTTGATCGATGCTGCACACTTGCCACGATCGATGCCCAACTCGCAGTCATCCGACTGGAAGGCCCAAGTTCAGAAGATAGAAGACAAGAATGCCCTAGACGAGTTTTGACCTAGATTTTAGGGTTTTTATATTTATGCTCATGTATGGAGAGCATGAGGGGTGTGCAAGTGCATCTACAAGCTTATGAAAGGCTTGACACAACCCACATAGCTTTATAGTTATAAGTTTTTAGGGGAGAAGATTCATAACTCCTTAGGGAGATTTTGTATTAGAACCCCATTATTTTATCTATGCATTATATTCAGATTATTATTTTTTCTTTGATTATGTCTGAGTAGTCATCAACTAGATTTAAGGTTGAATGATAGCAATCATGGATTAGACCAAAATTAGGATTTCTAGTTAAGTTAATATCCATTAGTTGAGTTGTGCTTAATGCTTGCATTCTAGAGTAGTTAACTAGGATATCGAAAGTAGGACATGGACGACTACGAGAGTAGGTTTTGTGCCAAAACAGACTACATTGAACAAGGCTGTTAAGCACATGCGAGAGCTGGTCTAACAAGTCTGGTGGACTTATCAAATCTCGTTCACACTTCCTTCTGATTTCACCGTCGATCGATATCAGGCCTTCGCCATCGATCGATGGTCTTTCCTTTTGCTCGCATACGAGAGTTGGAGTTAAAAGGGTCATAATAGTTAATATTTGAGTCATAGTATATTTACATATATGTGTCTCCTATCCACTATAACCAATTAAGCTTGAAACTCTAGATCTAGCATATTAACATTTTCATCAAGTTAGTTTTAGAATATTTCCACTTTGCAGTATTTCCATATTTGTATGCATTATTAGCATATTTCCATATTTCATCTCTATTTCTTGAAAAGTAAAATTTTTATTAACTCATTGTTTGCCAACCAATATATATATATATATATATATATATATATATATATTCACCTAGCTTAATATTTTGTAACAAGAAGTCTATTGTGTGTCATTGCTCTCTGTGGATTTGATCCCTAAGTACTACACCTGATCTCTTTTGGCATGAGTATTTTGTGTGTGTTAAAGACTAGGGTAAATTTGATAGTGATTTGTTTAGCATATTTATACCCTGCTAGAACAACTAAAACACGCATGTCAAAATTGGCGCCGTTGCCGGGGATCATTGATCGCCATTAGATTTATTTTTAGGATTTAATCTAGGTTTGTTACTACTTTCAAGTTACTAAATTTTTGTTTTTTTGTTTTTTGGTGTATGCAAAGACACACCATGAGCAATAAAGGACAAGAACTACTATTCCCTGACCCCGATAGAATCGAACGTACGATCCGCAAAGAAAGACGACAAGCATCGATCGACAACAACAACTCTGCGTCGACCGACATATCTTTACGGACAACATCGACCGACATCAGAACTCGAGCATCGACCGAAACTGATCACATACCGACGATGGACAGCATAGTACCCGCATAGATCGACAGAAGTCGATGAGTTCAGATGGTTGCGATGTTGATATTGACTCGAGATGAGGATGGGAACCTGCATGACCAAGATGGTCATCTGCGTAATGCAGCAGGACAAAAGATAGACGGTCAAGGGGTTGTAATCCCTGATGGAGAAGTAGAAGCAGATGCTGCAACAGCTCAACCTGAAGCTAATGGCCAAGCTGCTCAAAGGAAACTTGTTGACTACAACCATCCAGAACATTTCTACGCCAACAGATCTGCCATTCGCCCTCCAGCTTTTCAGAGGAATGATTTTGAAATCAAGCCTGCCTTCTTCGGACTTGTAGCCGAGACACCTTACCATGGGTTACGACATGAGCACCCTATGAATCATCTAATAGATACATGGAGATGTTGGAGCATTTAGAGGAGAAGAATCCGTAGCAGACTATTTGAGGAGTCGAAGTACAAGTCTGTCGTCGATCGATGAAACAACCATGGAATCGACCGATGTTAAAAGACCAAAGATGCTGCACACTTGCCATCGATCGACGCCAAACTTGCACAAAACCGACTGAAAAACCCAAGTTCAGAAGACCAAAGACAAGAATGCACTGGACGAGGTTTGACCTAAATTTTAGGGTTTTTATATTTATTCTCATATATGGAGAGCATTGAGGGGTGTACAAGTGCAAGTACAAGCTTAGGCAAG
Source organism: Moricandia arvensis (assembly GCA_905132765.1). NCBI lineage: Eukaryota > Viridiplantae > Streptophyta > Magnoliopsida > Brassicales > Brassicaceae > Moricandia > Moricandia arvensis. The sequence continues at coordinate 9,144 of CAJHQP010008920.1, forward strand.
GCTTGACAGAACCCACATAGATTTATAGTCTTAGGTTTTTGGGGGAGAAGATTCATAACTCCAAGGGAGATTTTGTATTGAACCCCAATATTTATCTATGCATTCTATTCAAATTATTATACTTTCATTGATTATGTATAAGTAGTCAACTAGATTTAGGGTTGAATGATAGCAATCTTGGATTAGCCCAAAAATAGGATTGCTAGTTATGTTAATATCTATCAGTTGAGTTGTGCTTCATGCTTGCATTCTAGAGTAGCTAACTAGGATCTCGAAAGTAGGACATAGACGACTACGAGAGTAGGTTCTATGCCAGAACAGACTACATTGAACTAGGATGTTAGGCGCATGAAAGAGCTGGTCTAACAAGTCTGGTGGACTTATCAAATCTCGTTCACACTTCCTTCTGATTTCACCGTCGATCGACATCAGGCCTTCGCCCTCGATCGATGGTCTTTCCTTTTGCTCGCATACGAGAGTTGGAGTTAAAAGGGTCAGAATAGTTAATATTTGAGTCCTACTATATTTAGATATATGTGCTTCCTATCCACTATAATTCATTAACCTTGAAACCCTAGATCTAACATATTAACATTTGCATCAAGTTAGTTTATTCGAATATTTCCATATTTGCATTATTAGCATATTTTCATATTGCATCTCTACTTCTTGAAAATGAATATTTCCTTAACTGATTGTTTGCCAACCAATATATATATATTCACCTAGCTTAATCTTTAGAAATAAAAAGTCTATTGTGTGTCTTTGCTCTCTGTGGATTCGATCCCAAAGTACTACACTTAATCTCTACTATTTGTGTGCTAAAGACTAGGGTTAATTTGATAGTGATCTGTTTAGGATATTTATACCCTGCTAGAACAACTAAAACACGCATGACACTGTTTAAGGGACATGTTTGTATGTGCGAGCCTTTTTGATGAAAGTGTATCGAGTCTTTTCTTAAAAAATGGATTTGGTGTTTTAGTGTAGTTTTCTGATGTTGTGGTTTGATTGCTTGTTGTGTGCTTTTTTGGGTTTCTGGGGGGGGGGGGGGTTATCGCCTTGTTAGAGGAAGCTGTAAGTCACTGAGCGATTAGCTCTCATACTCGTTGTGAACCCTTTTTGCTTGCAGGTAACCAGTAGATGTGTGTGAGGAACGGCGGCCGGTGAAGTTTTTGTTGCCTTTGTAAAATGTTGTCTTTGGATAAACGTTTGTATCTTTTGTATTTTAAGTATTTTGGCCAGGCCTCAAAACTCCTTTGTACTTATGAAAAAATGTTGTAATCCAAGTTGTTATATTAATAAAATTATTTTTTATATATATTAACTTGGGCTACGTCTGATATAAACTTTGTCCGGGTTGACACAACTCGCGATCGTGGTACGGGTTGCAAAGCCTTTGGCCATGGTCTCGAGGAACTAGATATCCGGGACGGGATGGCTAAAGGTCTGAATTTGTATAGTATCTTGGCCAATCTGTTTTGGTGAACTAAATTGTGGCATCTTTGGATCGGTCTAGGTTGAGAGATTGGCCGTGCATGTTCTTTGATTGTTGCACGACCGATCGTTGAAGCTTGGTTGGTCGTCCATGTTCTTGTTTGATTTTTGGACAGCCGATCGGGTGGACTTTGTCCTAGAACGGTTTGGGGGTGTTACAAATGGTGGTATCATAGCATGGTTCGTGATCATGCTTTACGGGACGTATTTTTCAAACGTTTTATCGAGTCAATATCAAAGTTGTACATTATCGATATTTGGCCAAGCATGTTCTTGTTTGATTGTTGCTTGACCGAAGTCCGATGACTGTACAATGGAGGTATCTAGCGCTACATACGTTAATCACAAATGATGTAAGTAATTGGTCGAGGATCGATTATAGGTTGATTGATTGTGTGTTTATTTATAAAGTTGCATGTCTGTTCGTTTGATAGTGTAGTTTTTGAAATCGGTAAAATCATAGGAACCTTACCCGATAAAATCCTTACCCAATATGATCTAATTTGTGGCATTTTCGGATTGGTTGGGTTGTGAGAGATTGGTCGTGCATGTTCTTGTTTGATTGTCGCATGTCCGATCGTTTATGCTTGGTTTGTCGTTCATGTTCTTGTTTTATTGTTGGGCGACCAATCAGGTAAAACTCCAACATAGAGCGGTTTGGAAGTGTTACAAATTTGAACCTTACCCTTTAACCTTAGGAGCCATTCAACCAACCATAGAGAAGTCGAGACAAATTCTTTTTAAGAGGGGGAGAATGTAATGACCCTGTCTTAGGGTAGATTTTGGTCGAGAAAACCCAAATCTCTAGATTAAGAAAACCTTGGTTGGGATGGTGTGCATGGTTCAGAAGAAGAGTTTTGGTCGTGGAACAATTCAAAAAGATCGAGTGAATTGGAAGTTGGTCGAGTCTCTACGGGTTTATGGCGAGTCACTAGCCGGTATGGTCGAGTACATCGATGAGGAAGTGCAGCATGAACCAGGGAGTATGATTATCAATCCATGAACAATTTTCTAAGGTTTTAGGAGGAATTATATAGAGTTTGGTTGAAGCAAAACTGAGATGGTTCGGATGACCCAGTTTTTGGTCGATATGGCTGAAATCGGCTATTTGGGTGAGATTCGAGCTAACGAGAAGGAATGAAGAACTCAAGAGTGGTTTACTTGTCATAATATATTCATGTGAATATTTCTTGGAGTTAATGACCTGGCAAAAATTTATTGGACAGAGGTGGACGTGATGATGTGGCACGTTTTAATTTGTCGTGGGAGAAGAGAGTTGTGTGTTGGTTTCTGATTGGCCGAAAAGGGAGGACACGTGTCAGATGAATAAGTACCTTCTAGAAGATGGACACATGTTATATTCTCAACATTTCTTCTAGAATAAGTACACTTGTCTCGATGAGGAGAAATCTTGGCCATTTGTCACCAAAGGCTCCATTTGTCACCAAAGTGAATGTGGAGAGGACACCTTGCACAGCCATGCATACCAGCCCCTTGCCAATAAATACCAAGCCATCCCCTTATCATTTTCTCATCCCAAAACCTTGGTCACCTTTAGTGAGGGAGTAAGATTTAGTGTAGTGAGAGAAAGTGTTCTTTTGATTAGTTTTAGAAAGTTTCTGTCTGGGATGTGTAGGTCGTCCGGAATTTCTAGGAAAACCCAGAGTTGAGTCGGGTAGTTAGAGACCGTTCATGCCAAAATCACTGTGAGTTATAGTGTAATGTGACTGTGTGTTTAGGATTGCATGATAGATTGTGTGTTTAATATTACATGTAGATCGCTTGTTTGGTAATGTTGTTATGTTTCTGGTTTAGAAAGATATGTTAGATTAGTAGATAGATTATTGAATGTTAGATTGTGTGATTTAGTTATTGCTTGCTTGATTGTTGATTGCTTATTATTTGGTTTTATTCGATAAATGGGTTTTTACGAAAAAGAGTTGTTTTGATGAAAATTTGATTTACTCTTGATTCGGTATCGTGTGATCCGATGTGAGTGTGGGCGGTTCAATCCTACCTAGCGCTCACTATATGGTTGGAACCATTAGTGGGAAGACTCGGAGTGACGGGATCGCAGCCTATGGCCGAGTACTATCCGACGGGATAGAGGGCTGACGTTACCGGTTAATTCCGGAACAACTAGTCGATGGCCGATTCTTTGTGTGTCTTTGTGGCTATGAGATGGATGTGCCTATTTAAGAGACAAGATTGAATGTGCGAGCCCTTTTGATGAAAGTGTATCGAGTCTTTTCTTAAAAATGGACTTGGTGTTTTAGTAATATTTTCCGTTGTTGTGGTTTGATTGCTTGTTGTGTGCTTTTTTGGGTTTATGGGGGTGGGGATTATCGCCTTGTTAAAGGGAGCTGTAACTCACTCATTTATTAGCGCTCATACTCGTTGTGAATCCCTTTTGCTTGCAGGTAACCAGTAGATGTGTACGAGGAACGGCGGCCGGTGTAGTTTTAGTTGCCTTTGTAAGATGTTGTCTTTCGGATAACCGTTTGTAGCTTTTGTATTTTAAGTATTTGGCCAGGCCTCAAAACTCCTTTGTACTTATGAAACAATGTTGTAATCCATGTTGTTATATTAATAAAATTATTTTTCATATATATAACTTGGGCTCCGTCTGATATAAACCTTGTCCGGGTTCACATAACTCGCGATCGTGGTACGGGTTGCAAAGCCTTAGGCCATGGTCTCGAGGTACTAGGGATCCGGGACGGGATGGCTTAAGGTCTGAATTTATATAGTATCTTGGCCAATCTGTTTTGGTGAGCTAAATTGTGGCATCTTTGGATCGGTCTAGGTTGAGAGATTGGTCGTGCATGTTCTTGTTTGATTATTGCACACCCAATCTTTGAAGCTTGGTTGGTCCTCCATGTTCTTGTTTGATTGTTGGACGGCCGATCGGGTGCACTTTGACCTAGAACGGTTCGGGGATGTTATATGCATTCTCTTGGCTTCTTCAATGACGCGATCGACTTCAGGTGCTGAACATGTAGCTTGGAGAATTTTTGATTGTTCCATCTGGAGCTCGGCTTGGTACCGTTCTAAGTTACGCTTGATATCTTTTATCTCTCATTCTGGAGTTGCTGCTTCTTTTTCTGGGATCAATCCGTTGTTACGGCCTGATACGTTGAGTTTGGTGGGGGCAGTGTTCCTTCCAAAGGCTTTGTTTTGTTGAGTCCTTAGTGAAAGGGTCAGTAGCTCGTTGATCCGAGTTTGTTGCTCCGCTTGGGTTTGAACCACTTTCTCCAAGCGGCGTAGGGCTTGATGTCTTGCACTATCCTGCTGACCTACACTTTGAAGCATAACAGAAAACGTTACGCATATTTTTGGGAATCCCCTCTAACAGAGCATCCATGTCGATGGGCTGAGTCTCTGGTGACGAGGACAGATCCACTACAAGAAAACAAGGCTTATTCCGACGAAATTTCCTACGGCGACACCTATCCTCGAAATTTTTCGACGGAATTTCGACGAAATTTTGAGGAAACCAGAAAATCATGTTCCGACGAAATTCCAAGGAACATTTAATTTGTCGGTTAAAACCTACAAAATTCCGAGGAAAGTTATTTCGTCGGTTTTTTCCGACGAAATTCCGAGGAATCTATCCGTTAAAAGAGCCGTTGTGGGTAGCCGTTGTGGGTGTTGAATAATTCCGACGAAATTCCGAGGAGTCGTCGGAATTTCGTCAGAAATGCCGGCAGCATTTCATCTATAAATACAAGCACCCCTCACCCTCTTCATTCACTCAATATTTCATCTTCTCACTCACTTTACGCACGAAATATTTTCAAAAAACCATGTCTTCTTCAAATTATTATCGTTCTTGGATGGATCGACCTCATATGGATCCTAACACGAGATTGCTTACGGATGAATATCAAGAAGGTATAGCCGAATTCATGGGGCTAATTCAACGAAAACCAGAAGCAAAAACGGGTATGTTAAGATGTCCTTGCTCTACTTGTAAAAATAAAAAGGTTATATAAGAGTGGGATGTTTGGACACATTTATATTTGAATGGGTTTACACGAAGTTACAAAGTTTGGTATCATCATGGAGAAACTGATTATGAATATGGTAGTACTAGCGAACCTCAGACTGCGGATAGGTTAGAAGAACCAATTAGAACGGATGTAGATTATGGTGTAGGTACTGAGCAGATGGTACATGATCATTTTAGAGAGGAAGAATTACCCAATGCAGAAGCTAGGAGATTTTTTGATATGTTGGATGCAAGCAAACAACCTTTGTACGAAGGTTGCAGAGATGGTCGTTCGCCTTTATCATCTGCAACAAGACAGATGGACATTAAAACAGATTATAATTTGGCTGAAGATTGTATGGATGCGATTGCTGATTTTGTAAAAGGTGTTCTACCAGAAGATAATCTAGCTCTGGGTTCATACTACGAGGTTGGTGTGGGATAAGTTTAATCCTTAAGTTGTTGTAGTACTTAACGTGTCAATCCAAACTCTAGTGATTCTAAGCACTAAGAATACAGATCATTTGGCTTAATCTAAGTGCAATCAAATGAGGTTTGTTGTAGCAGGAAACAATGTGAAATGATCAAGTTTTAATACAAATTAAACAAAGAAGAACCAATGGGTACTTAGGTAATCGATTTCAGGGTGGTAGTTCTAAATCAAGGTGTCTAACTTCAAATAAACATATCTTTCTATAGGCCTAGAACTCATTCAATATAGGTTAATCCACTTTCGATGGTAGAAACCCTTATGCAATTATGAACTAAACATCAACTTCCGTTCGTTTTGTTCATTCAAACATACATTAAGATTTAGTCTACTAGCCATCTAGCAATCTAAACATCAACTTCCGTTCGTTTTGTTTACTAGAGCATTACTAAGTTATTTCAAGCATTATGCAAACACTTTTGATGCCCTACAAACACTTAGGATCTAGATTAAAATGGCCAAAATCAATCTAGCATTAAGAACACTTAGTAAGCATAGAAATTTAAGTACTTTACCATTAGAACATCTTAACTCTTTTCTAACCACCCATTAATCTACCTAACCCATTGATCCTAAGGATGACTACTCACTAATCATCTTGCTTACACTTAATCCCATGATGGATAGAAGCATAATCAATATGATATAATATATGAAAATAAGAATCAGAATGTAGATGAAGAGAATAGCTAAAGAAAACAAGACTTTATAACATAAACTTCAAGAACACTTAAGAACAATTATTTTCAAACAAGAACTTAAAATGGAATGCAAAACAAGACTTAAAATGAAAGTGATAGACTCTATTAGACAGAAGAAGACTGAGAAGGAGATGGTGTGTTTTGCCATGGGGTTTGGGGTTCTATTTATAGGTGAAGAACAACCCACCCCCCATGTTACAAAGTTAAGATCTAGATCTAAAATAAAACACACTCATTGATGTTTCTTCCACTTTATCCCATTTGCACACACCTTTTGACCCTTTACAAGGCAAATGTAAACTTGGCTCTTCAGAAAAGGTAGAGAAAGTTAGGCCACTTGATCCACCAAACTCGTCCAGCACATGAAAAAGTGACACAGGCTGTCTGGATCGATCGATCTGTTTTTGCCCGAAACCAGATTGATCGATCCGTGTGTATTTCTTCGAGCACACGTTATATTCAAAGGCCCGATCGATCGATCCATTTTTTTGGTATAAATGGATCGATCGATCCATGTCCAAATCGATCGATCTGGAATTCAGATCGATCGATCACTTTTCCCATTTGCTCTCGGCTTTCTTGGATCGATCGATCCAGTTTTCCATCAAAAACGGATCAAGCGATCCATGTCTCTTTTTGCTCCTTTTGTGTTCTAATCATCTCCAAAACTCCAAATAGCTCATCCAATACCTACAAGACGCAAATGTACATGTAATAGACTCTAAATGCAAATAAATTTAAGGTTAATGCATAAAAATATATGAAATAACAAAGCTAAAACTATGCAAAATCACAACATATCAACTCCCCCACACTAGTCCTTTACTTGTCCTCAAGTAATTTAATTAAGATCAAAGGGAGAGATAATGAAAATGGGAGCTAAGAACTAAGGTATACAATTCCTGAACTCATAGCTTTACACAAGTTTACGGATCCTCAATCGACATTACTTCACAACCAACTCTCACATTCAATTAAGCATAAGCTAACAAGGTGAATTCTTGCAAATGGAAACTTGATCTCGATCATTTGGCTTGGTAAGTGAAATGGTTTAATGAGCATGTAAGAGGGGTTCAAACACATTTATTTTTAGTGGCTTACACTCAAAAGTAGGAGCATGATCATTATGCAAAATCAATCTAAGAAAAGAGGCAACTTATGCATACATTGATTGTTCTTATTCTTCCCTTTTTCCTAGATGATCTTCAACTCTACCCTTTTTTCTTGGTGTTAATTTTCAAAATATTATATCATCCCAAAGACGTTAAGATCACTCTTTTTACTCATCCAGTGAACTCTTTCTTATCTTTTTTCTTTTGAACCAACTAGAGACTGATTTTCTTTTTCTTTTGTTCATTCTTTTCTTTTCACTCCTTTGGTTCATCTCTTTCACTTATCATACCCTTTTATACCCAAGATAGATTTTTGTAAAACAATACCAGACTTCCCAACCTAATTGCTAGCTCTCAAGAGGTTTTATAGCTAGCCCAACATAAGAACAACCAATGTCGCCTCTAATACTCTCAAGTTTTTGCACATGACAAGCTATCAAAAGAGACCTCACTCAACAAATATGATTAGGCTTCAAAGAATGGTAAGGGTTTTAAGGGTAAGGAGGTGCCATTTGGGTTGTCTAAGAATGGTAGAAGGATAAAATCAAACCCAAATGTTTATGATCCATGATCAAGTATACAAGTACCCATAAGCAAGAAAGATTAAGTTCATTTAGCTTTAAGTTCATTTGGAGTTGGTTTCAAGAAGAATGTCAAATCTCACACAAAAACAAGTTTCAAGAAGAGTTTCAAGGTTTGTATTCCTCGTAAGGTAAGCTCCCAATGCATGAATGCAATCTAAATGCAAATATATATATATATATATATATATATTTTTTTTTTAATTTTTATGTGTTTTTTATGGAAATAGTTAATGAATAGGTAAACTCTTCCCCCACACTTACTTCACACAGTCTCTTGTGTGAGAGCAATGTGAAAGAAGAGGACTAGAAGAAATAAACATGAAAGCTATATATTTACAATAGTTGGAGAGACACTTAGCTAATTGGAGTTGCTGGAAGGAGCTGGATAATTCTAACATTTGTTGCTTTGGTGGATGGCATTTTTCTTCTTTGATTTAGTGGACATCCTTCTACTTTGATATGGAGAGTCATCTGAAAAAATCAAACACACTTATTAAACACACAAAAGAAAATCACACAAATAAAACATATATATATATAGGGATAGACATGGGAGTTCCTCCCAAGTGAGCTTGTTTTAAGTCTCTAGCTTGACTTCCTTTTTCTTTGGATCAGGCTGGTTTAGGATCGGAAAGTGGAATTGAAGTTCCTCCCTCCTCTGGTGTGGCCGCCATGTACAGCTTGACTCTTTGTCCATTCACTGTAAAGTCTCCACCAGTCTTGTTCCAAAGCACAATTGCTCCATATGGCCTCACTTCTTTGATCTTGAAAGGGCCAGACCATCTCGACTTAAGTTTTCCAGGGAACAGCTTCAATCGAGAGTTGAAGAGCAACACTTGATCTCCAATGTTGAACTCCCTCTTCAGTATCTTCTTGTCATGGAATGCCTTGGTCTTTTCTTTGTAAATCCTTGAGTTCTCAAAAGCATCAAGTCGAATCTCATCAAGCTCATGGAGTTGGAAAAGTCTTTTCTCTTTGGCACTCTTGATGTCGAAGTTCAGCATCTTAACAGCCCATAATGCCTTGTACTCAAGCTCCACTGGAAAATGACAAGCTTTCCCATAGACAAGATTGAAGGGAGTGGTTCCCAAGGGTGTCTTGTAAGCAGTCCTATAGGCCCAGAGTGCATCATCAAGCTTGCTAGACCAATCCTTCCTTGTTATCCCCACAGTCTTCTCCAGAATGGACTTGATCTCCCTGTTGGAAATCTCAACTTGGCCACTTGTTTGGGGATGATAGGCAGTTGCCACCTTGTGCTTTACACCATTCTTCTTCAGAAGGTTGTCAAAAAGTTTGTTGATGAAGTGAGTGCCTCCATCACTGATCACGACTCTTGGGACTCCAAACCTTGGGAAGATAATGGTTTTGAACATCTTGAGGACAACCTTGGCATCATTTGTTGGGCTGGCTATAGCTTCCACCCATTTGGACACATAATCCACAGCAACAAGGATGTATTCATTACCATATGATGATGGAAATGGTCCCATGAAGTCAATGCCCCACACATCGAACACTTCCACTTCCAAAATAGGATTTTGAGGCATCTCATTTCTCTTGGTTATGTTCCCTCTCCTTTGGCATGGGTCACACCTTGACACAAACTCTTGTGTGTCTTTGAACATATGGGGCCACCAAAATCCTGCTTGTAGCACCTTGGAGACAGTCTTGAAGGTTGCAAAGTGGCCTCCATATGTTCAAAGACACACAAGAGTTGGTGTGGGATAAGTTTAATCCTTAAGTTGTTGTAGTACTTAAGGTGTCAATCCAAACTCTAGTGATTCTAAGCACTAAGAATACAGATCATTTGGCTTAATCTAAGTGCAATCAAATGAGGTTTGTTGTAGCAGGAAACAATGTGAAATGATCAAGTTTTAATACAAATTAAACAAAGAAGAACCAATGGGTACTTAGGTAATCGATTTCAGGGTGGTAGTTCTAAATCAAGGTGTCTAACTTCAAATAAACATATCTTTCTATAGGCCTAGAACTCATTCAATATAGGTTAATCCACTTTCGATGGTAGAAACCGTTATGCAATTATGAACTAAACATCAACTTCCGTTCGTTTTGTTCATTCAAACATACATTAAGATTTAGTCTACTAGCCATCTAGCAATCTAAACATCAACTTCCGTTCGTTTTGTTTACTAGAGCATTACTAAGTTATTTCAAGCATTATGCAAACACTTTCGATGCCCTACAAACACTTAGGATCTAGATTAAAATGGCCAAAATCAATCTAGCATTAAGAACACTTAGTAAGCATAGAAATTTAAGTACTTTACCATTAGAACATCTTAACTCTTTTCTAACCACCCATTAATCTACCTAACCCATTGATCCTAAGGATGACTACTCACTAATCATCTTGCTTACACTTAATCCCATGATGGATAGAAGCATAATCAATATGATATAATATATGAAAATAAGAATCAGAATGTAGATGAAGAGAATAGCTAAAGAAAACAAGACTTTATAACATAAACTTCAAGAACACTTAAGAACAATTGTTTTCAAACAAGAACTTAAAATAGAATGCAAAACAAGACTTAAAATGAAAGTGATAGACTCTATTAGACAGAAGAAGACTGAGAAGGAGATGGTGTGTTTTGCCATGGGGTTTGGGGTTCTATTTATAGGTGAAGAACAACCCACCCCCCATGTTACAAAGTTAAGATCTAGATCTAAAATAAAACACACTCATTGATGTTTCTTCCACTTTATCCCATTTGCACACACCTTTTGACCCTTTACAAGGCAAATGTAAACTTGGCTCTTCAGAAAAGGTAGAGAAAGTTAGGCCACTTGATCCACCAAACTCGTCCAGCACATGAAAAAGTGACACAGGCTGTCTGGATCGATCGATCTGTTTTTGCCCGAAACCAGATCGATCGATCCGTGTGTATTTCTTCGAGCACACGTTATATTCAAAGGCCCGATCGATCGATCCATTTTTTGGTATAAATGGATCGATCGATCCATGTCCAAATCGATCGATCTGGAATTCAGATCGATCGATCACTTTTCCCATTTGCTCTCGGCTTTCTTGGATCGATCGATCCAGTTTTCCATCAAAAACGGATCGAGCGATCCATGTCTCTTTTTGCTCCTTTTGTGTTCTAATCATCTCCAAAACTCCAAATAGCTCATCCAATACCTACAAGACGCAAATGTACATGTAATAGACTCTAAATGCAAATAAATGTAAGATTAATACATGAATATATATGAAAATACAAAGCTAAAACTATGCAAAATCACAACACATCAATGTCTAAATTTGGTAGGTTGAAGATGAAAGATGATGACAAGATTGATGACTTTGTGGGAAAGATATCAGAGATCTCGTCAAAATCAACCGCTCTTGGAGAAACTATTGAAGAAACTAAGTTGGTTAAGAAGTTTCTTTCAAGCCTACCTCGGAGGAAGTATATACATATTGTAGCTTCACTGGAACAGGTTTTCGACTTAAAGTCAATGAGCTTTGAAGAAATTATTGGACGTCTAAGGACATATGAAGAACGTGTTGCTCAAGAAGAAGAAGAAACAAAAGATAATCAAAAACTTATGTATGCGAACTAAGAACCCCATTCTACTTCCTTTAATCACGACTACAATGGTTTTTATCGTGGTAGTGGGCATGGAGGAATGTATTACAGAAGAGGCAGAGGAAGAGGTCGTTACAATGGTTGGTATAATGATCGATATAATGATCAATATTACGGAGATATCGACCTTTCGATGATGACATGTTTCCACTGCGATAAGAACGGACATTATGTATCTACATGCCCTGATGGCTTGTTCATACTGCAGGAGACCATGGAAACTAAGGAAAGGGAGAATGATACAAGGGAGGCTGAGGAACTAATGATGAATGAGGTGGTATATTTGAATGAAAATAATGTTAATCCACATGAGCTCGAAGCTAATTATGATATTATCTGGTACTTAGACAACGGTGCAAGTAACCACATGACTGTGAATCGAAGCAAATTTAAAACAATCAATGAGTTAATTTCAGAAATAGTGCGGTTTGGAGACGACTCACGTATCGATATAAAGGGGAAAGGATCAATTTTATCTGTAACAAGGATGGACCAAACAAGATCTTCACCAATCTTTACTATATACCGGATCTAAAGAGCAACATCATCAGCCTTGGACAAGCTACACAATCTGTTTGTGATGTCAGAATGAAAGATGACTATCTTACACCGAGAGACAAAGACGGAAGACTCATTGTCAGAGCAAAGAGGTCAGGGAATCGGCTATAGAAGGTTCTCATCAACATCATCGATCTGATTTGCCTACAAGCTACTACTTTGAGTGATTCAGCTAAATGGCATGCACGTCTTGGGCACATAGGAAGAGACCCAATGGCACAAATGATCAAGAACCAATTAGTGACAGGGATACCCAATATCGAAGTCGAAAAGGACACATGTTCTCCGTGTATGCTTGGGAAGCAAGTAAGACACTCATTCCCACAAGCAACCACTTATCGAGATGAAATGATACTTGACTTACTACATGGCGATCTATGCGGCCCTATCACAACTCAAACTCCATCCAGCAAGAGATATATTATGTTCTTATAGATGAATATGTGGTCGATACTGCTAAAAGACAAGGGAGAAGCGTTTGAGAAATTTAAGGTTTTTAAGGCTGTGGTGGAAAAGGAAACACGAACTACTATTAAAACACTCAGAACAGACTGTGGTGAGAATTTGTCTCAACCAAATTTCAAAGGTTTTGCGAGGATTCCGGTATTAAAAGACACTTGACGGCTCCTTATTCTCCACAGCAAAACGGAGTGGTGGAAAGACGCAACAGAACTCTAATGGTAATGGTGAGAAGCATATTGAAAGTCAATACCATTTTTCTGTATATAACCCTTTGCCATAAATCTTGTTTTAAGCTTATTTTTACTCTAATTAGAGTTTTGTTTAACCTTGAAAACCCACTTTAGGCCGATAACCTTGAACTCTAATGGGAATGGCGAGAAGCATATTGAAAGCAATGAAATATCCTAACTATCTCTAGGGGGAAGCTGTTAGTCACTCTACCTATCTCATCAATTGAGTAGCAACCCGAGTTCTGTTGAACAAAACTCCATATGAGTTATTAAAAGGTAGGAAACCTAATGTAGAACACATACAAGTTTTGGGTGTATTGGTTATGCTAAGGTAGACACACCACATCTCAAGAAACTCGATAATCAATCTCAAGTACTAGTACACTTCGGCACTGAACCATGTTCAAAGGCTTACATGTTGTATGACCCCAAAGTTGTATACCCCACAAATCGCAAGATAGTTGTAAGAAGAGCTGTTATTTTTGATGAAAATAAGATGTGAAACTGGAAAAATAACGCTGAAGATAGCGGAGGATCTTTCAATATCATTGTTGGAGTCTACGAAAACAGAGGAATTGATGGAGATGATGTCGAAGACACAGGAGATATGAGTGATGGAAGCGAAAAAGCTATCGTGATAAAGGATTTAGGTACAGAAGGTTCAAACATTGATGAAGAAGTAGAGGACATAGAAGATGACGAGTGTGTTAAGGATGTCCACGAGGGAGAAAAGGAAACCGGCTTATCTTGATGATTATATTCTCTTTGTTTGCAGAACTTGACGGTGAATGCCCCCTTTTAAGTATGAACAATGAGCCTTGGGATTATGAAGAAGCAAAGGAAAAGAAAACATGTTGTGATGCTTGTGATGATGATATTGCTTCAATAATAAAGAATAAAACGTGGGAGCTCGTTGATCTTCCTATTGGAGAAAAAGCTATCAGCCTCAAGTGGGTTTTCAAGGTTAAATGAAACTCTTATGGGAGTATACTTAAGTTTAAAGCAAGATTGGTGGCAAAGGGTTATATACAGAGACATGGTATTGAACTTGATGAGGTTTTCGCGCCAGTGGCTTGTATCGAGACTGTAAGGTTCTTTGTTGCCTTAACAGCTTCCAAGGGATGGCAAATTCATCATTTAGACTCCAAGACAGCATTCTTGCACGGTGACTTAAAAGAAGAAGTGTTCGTGTGTAAGCCCGAAGGTTATGTGATCAAAGGACAAGAAAATGAAGTTTACCGGCTAAGAAAGGCACTCTACTGTTTACAACAGGCTCCACGATCTTGGAATGAGAAACTTAACAAAGTTCTTGGAAGTTTAGGTTTTGTTAAGTGTTCTAAGGAGCCTGCCCTAGACCGAAAAGAAGAGAAAGAACATGTGCTCCTAATAGCAGTGTACGTAGATGACCTATTGATTACAGGAATGAGTCTTGATCACATAAATGAGTTTAAGGAAGGAATGGCCAAGAACTTTGAGATGAGTGATCTAGGAAAATTTACCTATTATCTTGGGATTGAGGTGTTTCAGCATCCAAAAGAAATTACTTTGAGACAAGAGAGATATGATCTCAAAATATTATCCGAAGCAAGGATAAAGGACTGCAATGCGGTTTATGTACCAATGGATCCAAGCTTAAAATTGTCTAAGCCGCAAGAAGAAAGGTGTGTGAATGAGAACGACTACATGAGAAACATAGGGTGTCTCAGATATTTTTTGCTTACCCGACCAGATCTTTCTTTTATTATTAGAGTCCTTAGTAGGTATATGTAAACACCAAAGACATCTCACGAAGAAGCATTGAAGTTGTGTTGTGGTACTTATTGGGAAATTTATCATATGGTCTCAGCTTCAGTCGGTCGAGTGATACAATAATCGAAGGTTATAGTGACAGTTCTCATAATCTGGATGAGGATGACGGAAAAGTACGACCGGACATGCATTCTACTACGCTAACTGTCCTATTATGTGAAGCTCTCATAAACAAGAAACAATTGCTTTGTCCTCTTGTGAAGCCGAGTTCATGGCAACAACTGATGCGGCTAAGCAAGCCATTTGGCTTCAAGAATTATTAGGAGAAATTACAGGAGCAGAATGCGAGAAGGTATCAATCATGATTGACAATAAGTCAGCCATAGAATTGACAAAGAATCATGTGTTCCATGGCCGCAACAAGCATATTCATCGTCGTTTCCACTTTATCCGCGAGTGTGTCGCAACGAGTTGATTGAAGTACATCACATAGTCAGGATCAGCAAAGAGCACGTATATTGACTAAAGCGTTGGGAAAGAT
>CAJHQP010008921.1:0-24667 GCA_905132765.1 Moricandia arvensis
GAAAATTCACTGTCATACACAAAATCACAAAATTATCTAACAGTTTGAAATAGGTAATTTTAACACAACTTCGATCATAAGTTCTAAGAGTTATAATGGCCATACGCAAAAATATACTTTTAAATATAATATTATCTTTTTATTTTAAAAAGTTACATTGAGACATTGTTATTTTCCTCTTTTAACTTTTTCGGTTTGAAAAAATAAATCACAAATGTAATTTGTATTTATTCTTTTGATTTTATTTAACAATTCAGCTTTATTTATGTTTTAAATTAAATTTTATTAAAAATAACTTTTATTTATATTATATTTATTAGTATGTTATTAAAAAGAATTAAATATATTTTTAAATTTTTTAATTATTCAAATACTATATATATAATCTTTGAATTCCAAAAAATATAGATATTACAGTGTCTCATGCACATTAATCATAATTAATATAATATTCTTTTATTCTTTCAGAAATGAGTTAGCTTCTGGAATATTATTAATTTTATATTTCAACTTCACTGGTTGAATTATGAACTTTTATGCATTTTCATTGCTACAATTTACGTGATATTCTATTTTTTCTCAAAAATGTGATTATAATAAATTAATATATTAAATAGTTTTCCCAAAATCAATATTTATACTAAAAGTTATAGTGAACTATGAGTTAATAGTCATACTATACTATTGGTTTAAAAATATATAAATCATATATAAATAATTTGTACATGTTCATAATTAAATAATTAAATAATGATATGTCAATATTTTTAAGAGTCATGTCATTTTTGTTGAATTAAATGTGGTGATGAAAATAATGCAATCACTCACAAATAATGTATAAGAGACTAGGGGATATTTTATCCACTAACAATTTTGTGTACCTGTTGAATACAAATTTATAGTTTTCGTATTTCCGAGATATGGGTAATATTATTTTCATATCTTCTAAACTAAAACTTCGTTAAAACTTTAATAAGTTTTCGTTTCTTCATACCCGGACAAATTAATCATGACATTTGATTTGGACTCAAAATGCTTAGGTCATCTATTAAAGACACGATATCGACATTTATCAAACAAAAAGACACAAAATCGACACAACGCTAGGCCGGTGAATGTAAAGTTAAGTTTATCCTAGAGATTAGCATGATTATGACTGTAACCTTATAATATATTACAATCATAATGCTATAACTTGTAATTCTACTATGTTACCTAATGTTCTTTCCAGATAAAAAGTTTGGTCTTCTGATAGCATTATCATTTACTGTTGTTTCTTTATACGTTTATTCTCTATTATATGTAACTCTAGAACACAGCCGAACAGTTTCTTTATTGTTTATTCTGTTTCTTTATACTTTTCAGTATACGTTTATTCTCTATTATCAAAGCCACAAAGTTTTAAAATTCCAGATTAAGAGTAAATTCGTCAAATAGTTTTTAATGTAATCTGTAAGAGATAAAGTTATCTCTATCTAGAGTTGTACTAAAACACTTTCTAAGTGTGATTAACAAGATAACCTTGTACTTCATATTCTTGATGAGAATCGTTCTTTTGATGGCTGGTGAAAGGGAAAGTGAATTACAATAAACTAATTAATTAACTAATATAGCCATGATACTGATGTTTTAATAAAATAAAATAGAAAACATATACTTCCCTCTGTCCTTAAAGATGGTATATTTTAGAAAAAAAATTTGAGTTCTCAAAGATCTATGTTTTTACATTTTCAATGTATATTTTATTTATCTAATTGTAAACTTCAAAACCTTAATTGCACTAATTGATTTTTTATTGGTTAAAATTATTAAAAGAAGATAAATACAAAAAACTATGCAAATTTATGCGTTTATTAAAAAGTGTGAAAAACTAGAATATGGATCTTTTAGGAACAGAGGGAGTATATATAATATGTGTTGGATTTTTTCTTCGACCCCGATAAGATAGCTATTTAAAAAAAAAGAGAATGGTGGTGAAAAAAGGTTTAGAAAACGATATGTGAAGATCATGTTTACATTCAACACAAGCAATTAAAAGTCAATCTTCTACGACGGTACTATTGGTCAAGTCTGTGCATATTTTGTGATCTACTACTGAACGGTTGCTTACCCAAAGAATGGCATACCTTTGCCAACGAGCTCTCTCTGACGTAGAATCTCTGAAGAACTAGCTAGTAAGAGTTAACAAAAAAAAAACTAGCTAGTTAGAGGGATTCGTCTCATCGTATAGACATAGTGACAATTGTTTTATGTCACTCTGTACGTTTTTACTTCTTTTCTTTTGAAATAGCATGACCTGGGGATGTCTACTAACTTATTTTGGGACTACTATATGGATCGCTTGATCACAGTTTTTGTTGTTTGAAATATTTGATATAAAATACTGTTGGTATCGATGAGCTCACCATAATATATGAATGTATGTTACTTTCGAGATTTTTTATGGATTTCTAACGTAAAATTAATTAGTTATAATATTTTATGACATTTATACTCGGTCTAACGAGTCTATCACAACAATTATATCCAGTCAGAGAATTAATTATGAATTTATACCCAGTCGGGTAGGATTATATTAATTAGGGGTTTAGGTATATAAGTTCTGGATTCTAATATCAAGTTTAAATTCAGATTTATTATGAACTTTTAACTTAAAACTAATTAGTGATAAGTGGATTGGTCATAACCCTTTATATATTACTTAACATTCTATTAAACTTTTGATGCGGGATATGTATCTCTAATACTTCTCCTCGAGATGATAGTTCTTATCGGTCAGAAATTACAAAAATTATAAATATTTATATTCAGCTGAGCGAATCAAGTACGATAATTATACCTACTCAGAAAGTTAAATACAACTTTTATACCCAGTCGGCTAATCAATTAATTAGAAGTTTAAGGTTTGTAGGATCTAAGCTCTCATACCATGCTAGATTAAAGTTTATTAAGAGTTTCTAATTTAAAATCAATTGGTAATAAGTGAATTAATCATAAATTTTTATATATTATTTTAATATTCTATTGGATTTTTTATGTAGGATACTTTTATTCCTAATAATATCTCCCCAAATAAATATGCAAGGATGTCTCCCACTTAGTTCATACGTTTCATCTCTTTAATAAGAAGTTCAATTTTCAGATGTTGGGTTATTATACCGTTGGTTCAGCAAGTTCCTAGCTAAGTCGTTAACTTTTATTTTCTTAAATCTTTGAGAGAATATTTATTTTGTTACTGGTTACGTTGTAGCATTTATGGCATATCTTGTACTAGCGGAGGGTGAATGAATAAGGATATTATCCATAAATTAGAATAATCAGAGAAAATCTAGATAGATATGTTTCTGGACAGCATATCTCGAATAGATACCTATGAGAAATTTGATAATCATTCTAATTAAAGCTTTATTTACTTAGTTTATAACCGATATGGCCCAAGTGCATAGTATACGGACAAACGTATATAGCCGCAATTTATTTTTTCCTACCAATAATAGCTATTTTAATTTGAAAAAGACACAAATTCAGAAAACCAAACCAAAACAAGCAGAATAGAATTAAATTAAAATAAAATAATATAAAAGAAAATTTTGAAGATCTTATGTAAATTTGTCTACCGTTGTATTCTTTATTTTTGAAATATACTGATTAGAAAACTAGAAAGATATAAAAAGTTTTCACGAACATCTGTTTGTGAAAACATCATTTCAATTTAATAAAAATAGTTGGTTGCGAACATTATCTTTGAAAATCTCCGAAAATGAAATTTTCATACATGTCTCGTCCCAAATTAAACCTTCATATTTTTTTTATATAAAAGTGATATGTTTTGTTGGATATTCATAGCTCACATCATATTATAAATGAAAAGTGAGAAGATTTATGTGCAATAGAAACAAAACTGTATGTAAATATGCTTAATTATATTTTATATACTCTAGTGAAACTCTTAATCATCATCTATATAAAAAATGACTTCACTTGATAGGGGGCCAAAAAAAGCTTCACAATATAATTGATTGTCTTGCTAGGAATTTTTACTATTATCTGTTTGGCTGGCGGAAATATTACCAAGTTTGCATTTTTGTTATGGAGTAATCTCCACGCATTGTTTCATTAGATAGTTGTTAAACACGTAAGCTATATTTCAATTTCGAATTCTCAAATACTATTGTCTTCATTTCATGGGTTTAATACCCTGCCTAAAGCGCGACTCAGATTCTTCATCTACTGGAGTTAGCTCGGATGGTTTTACCTATCGGGTGAACTATAAGATTTGGGGTTGATTTTTATATTGGTTAGCTTAATTTAACTAATGTAAATTGATTTTCCATTAGAAAATACCTTAAATATAGTTTACAAAACAGTTTTGCTACCAATAAACAATCTAATTAAGTTGCTCTGGGTTGTCTTGTTGGAAGAAGTCTACTATTTAGAGAATTAATTGAACATAATTTGAGCTTTTCATTTTAAAGATGTACTAGTCTACGGATTGGAATCTTCCAATCAGTTATGTATGTCCATGGTTTGAAAATCGCATCGGACTTGCTGGTCGAACGAGAGGGACCGTGACTCGCTGAAGAAGTCAAATCTTGTTCGATCTAAAATTCGGATTTGAGAAAAAAACCAATAAAACCGGCAAAAACCCAGTAAAATTGGTGATCCAAATTAAATTTAAAATTCGATTCTAAAAATTAACATATAATTAATATATTTTCAGCTGTTATTAAAGTTAATATTTCATAATCAATGTTTAATTATTATTATTTAAATAATTTTCTTTTTAATTTTTTCTTAAGAAAGAATGTAAGCAAATATATTTTTGGCTTTTATATTATTTTTATTTTGACATATTCATAAAATCTGAGACTTTAGTTGTAAACATAATTAAATACGGTAATTTGAACAATTAGTAATTTAGTTTTTATCAATTTCAGTTTTATATAATATTCAATTGTTTACTGTATATATCGTTAAAGTTATGCTTATTGTTTATTTTCTAGTTAATAAAGTAAAAGAAATTATATTATATATAGAATTACTTTTCAGTCTATATAATGTAAATATGTGATTATATATATATATATATATATATACTTTTAGAAAAATAAAGATTTGGTTCAACCGGTTGAATCAATCTAACCAATCAACTAGTAGTTATACTGAATCGGTATTCGGTCCGATTTTCAAAACATTATGTATATCAGTATACGTTCATTTTTGTTGGTATAACTACTGATATAATTCTATACTTGAAATATATAGTCATGCATTATGTTATATTTTTTTTATAGTTGCCAATCATTTTTATATAACGTTTAATCACACCACGATTGAATTTTGTAAATTTAAAAACATACTGTCATAGTGTCACTGACTCTATTTATAAACAAAATTCCAGATCCACAATCCAAAAATAGGGTTACAAACAAGTTCAAATCTATAAACGTCTTATCATCTTGTATACAGTATATTTGAAATCTGCAAATATAACGGATTTCGTTTGGACGATATTCTAAAGCTGATTGGATGTTAAGGTCACAATACAAGGTGACTAAATCACAAACTTCCAGCAGCACCGCAAAATCTTACTCTTAGTTCACTATCAACTTATCTTAGAATTCTATCATTCTTTATTGCCTTAGTAGAATTTGAATAACTCTCTCTTTTAATTTTAGCTTGGATGTTTAAATTTTAACGAAAATGGTGTATTAAAAAAAAGTGACAAACAAGGTTGTTCAATGGTTGAAAATACTTAATCACTATCTTTAATTTGATAGATGATTTTGAAAATCTTTGAAGCTATGGGAAGAACAATAAAACCAATAAATTAACGAGGTTCTAGAATTAAGCTTAGTGGCATTTGCAAGTACACATCCTGCACTTTCAACTTAAGATAGGAACAACATTATTATACTTAAAAGTATTTCGTAGGGTCATGCGCATTTTACCTTTGATCAACAACAACAAATAAAAAAGGTCACCAAAAAGGAGGCACATATATAAAAATATCGAAAATATTATATAGTTAACTCAAAAGAATACAATGATTTGATCTAAGTCCTTGCCAGTTCACCTCACGCGGAAACGTTGGATTCGAAATTTTATTTACTTGTACGACTCTAAATCGTTGTTAACTTGTATAACTTTTTATTGTTATATTTTCGTATTCTAATCAAACTACAGTTCGCGTGACGACGGGCTTGAGCTAAGGCTGACGAAGTTGGGGCTGACGACGGGCTTGAGCTAAGGCTGGAACGCGCCCTTGGGGTGTCGAGGTGATTGATACATAGACTGAATTCGAAACTTGGAGATACTAATTGCTTGTTTGGTATTGTTAGAATCCGGTTAAGGATTCAAACCATTGTTTATCTCACTGCTTCGTATTATGTGGTCTAGTTTAGGGGTTAAAGGACGGTTCTTTTCGGGTAGTGAGAGAACTCGTTTCAGTGTGGTGAAAAATACACCGATAAAAAGATTAGATAGTGTAGGAACCAACTTAGTGTTTCTAGATGATATTAGATCTTGTCGGCTGTATGTTGGATTTAAAATCTCTTGAAGTTATAATCCTATATTCACATTTGATTAATATAAGTTGATGTTTGAGTTAAAAAAAATCAAACTACAGTTCGCAAACCTATGGATCAATTAGAATCTTAAATTTTCCATTCTTAAACTCTATCCCACCCTATCCCTACTTCTTAACTCTAAACCTTAAGTCTTAGATTAATTAACCTAAAAATTATAAGTGTGTTTTTTTTCTCTTAAAAATAATGATAAAGGTGATCAAGATAAAAGTGAAAAATAGTACAAGGAAAATAGTATTTTGACAATTTTCCAAATAACAAAATATACCTAGCAAGGTTCTGGTTGTTTCCACTTCTCCTATACATAACCACATCACATTAAAATCCGGTTTGATTGTCCGCGAGTTTGTGGCTGGGTGATAGTTGTTTTAGGGCATATCGTAAATAAGTTTCTTCTTTAGTTTTTTTTTGAAACTCAGTTTCTTCTTTAGTTTAGCTACTGTTTGGAATAAGGTTAATATTGTTGTTATGATATTGTGTACCAAAAAAAACTTTCTCCTGATATGACATTAAAAAGACATTTTTATCCAGTTATCGTTAAATCATATCTTATAAAATCATATGCTTAAGGGCTTGGTTTGCAAACCTATGAGAATAGTTTAGGATCAGTTTTTCCTTATAGGAATAACTATTCAAACAGAGTCACAGTGTTTGTAAAAAAATTTTGTATCTAAATAAATTTAACATTCATTCAAAAAATGAAAATAAACTACAATCATATGCTTAGCTGCTAAACATGCCTTTGCGGTACAAAACTCATAAATAATACAAAACAAGTGCGAAACACTGAGACTAGATGACCTCCAACTACAAATATTTAATAGATGATTCTATTAAATAATATCGGATTAAAAAATGATTAGTGTCTAATCATTCAATTAAATTTTGTTTTATGTGCAATTAGGTGAATGATATTGCTGACGTCTTATAGGCATGCCTTTGTGTCCGTAGTCTCTGAGCCGTTGAGGTACTTTCACATCTGCAACTCTGATATCTCTTTTCAAATTGTAGATTTGCATTGCAAACAAAATCTGATTAAAATACTTGTAAGAACAAAATCTGCCGAACCCTAGAATAAAGAGAATCTACACCTTGCTGCTTATAATGGATTTGAACTGTTGCGAAGTCCTCACATATGCCTCAACAAATCAGTGGCGATATAATATGATATTTTAGAAATACTTGATCGTCTCTCTAGATTTAACGTAGGTTTTAGTTTGCTACCTCAAAGTTATCCTATTCCTCAAAGTTTCATGATGATATTAGATCATGACATGTAACATATTGTGGTTTCATCAAATTCAAATCTTCATATTTCATCTTTCAGAAAATAAAATATGATAAATTTGATACCCTAACTTATTTAAGTGTTGAATCTTTGACTAACAAGTGAATCTGTCAGTCTTCCGACATTGCATTTATCCATGTAATCTTTTAAGCTATGAATGAAAAAACCATGTTGTGACAAAAAAGTGGATTGGTTAGTTGGTCACGGTTTGTATGATAAACTCTAAATCTGACTGTTCGATATTAAAATCCACTCAGAAATAAGGTTTCCGTTTACGAAAATTTGTATGATAACTAATCTGAAAGAAAGAAATTTAAGCTACAAAACTATAAAAGTGTAAGTTCTATTAATAACAAAGCCAAGAACAGTGGATGATACAAAGGGTGTTTGAGAACTAGAGAGTATGAATATATTGAGACAATAGTTTAGTTATAGAGAAGATCCGATCTCTTTTTTTTACCCTCCCCTCTTCCTTTTATATGTTTCAGAGGTGAATCATAAAGTAACATGATCTCCAACATGGATCAAACGCTTTTATAATGGTCTTTAATACTTATAACTGCTTTTACGTTTTGTTTTGACTAGTCGAGTTCGGTGAGCGGGACTCCCCAGCTCAGGGTGAACTTTGAGTTTTGGGGTTTATTATTTTTTTGGGCCTTAGTGAAAGTTAGTTTTGGCTTCATTATATTTAGGCTGAGATTTCAGACCAGATCTAGAACATGGTGAAACCCGACTCTAACACTGACTCTAGTTAGAATATTATTTTAATGTTTGTACTGCTAATTAGCTGCTATGTTTCTTATCGCATAAAAAAAAAATATTCGACTGTCGTGTTTAAATTTAAGATTTACCATTAGTGCATTAACCCTCTAGTTTTGCTATGGACTTCACAACAACAAAAATCAAGAGTCCTGTTAGATTTGATTAACTAACTCCCCGTATATATATAGCTAAAACTTTTGTTGTTCCATTTTTTGGGTGTTACTGAAAAATGCTAATTGTAGTTTATAAACTCGATAGTTTTGGTAGATGATTTTCGACCATGGAGATCGAAACACTATAGACACTGATTTTTGAAATGATTGAAATGATAATAAGAAGAGAAATTACTTACAATCTTACAAATTTCTAAGAAATAGCGAACTATAAGACCATCTGTGATCTGTCTCATGGTGACGCACAAAGACCATAAACTCTTTCATATTTGTTTAGTTTTATCTCTATAGTTTATTGTCATAGTTCCTTATGTGGAATCCAACGAATCTTATACGACAACAACAAAGATTAGTACAAGATCGCATGTATAAATCTCCTCTACACTTGTAGAAATCTTAGAAGTTCAATTATGTGTATCAACTTAAAATAATCAAGCACCATCAATTTTTTATAATTGTGCTTTACCTGAAATAATTATAAAGTTAGCATAAAAATGAAACAATTATAATTAATGTATCTGCATCAACTTGGAACTCATCTCTATACGTGGCAACGAGATATAAGTTTAAAATAACTTTAGCATGTAAAAGATTTATTCCATTGGATTTGATGCTTGGTTACACCATGTTACCTAGTGCCGTAACATTATATCTCTATTTCAGCAAGAATATTGAATATGATTAATTAATATCCCGATAATGTCCTTGTTTAGTCTTCACGAAAATGATGAAGTTTGAGTTTTGGGTGACTAAGCAACATTCAAACTACTAAATTTGGCCCAAGTTACTTAGGAATGACTAACCCCGGTATTTTAAGGTACAATTTTTAGCTTTCTTAAAAATCGTTTTTAGCTTTTAACTAAGAAAATTTAAAAATCGTTTTTAACTAACCCCGGTGTCTTAGGGTAAGGTTCTTTGCTTTCTTAAGAATTGTTTTTTAGTTTTTAAATAAGAAAACCTAAGAATTTTCTCTTAAATAAAAGACATAAAAAATGTTTCTCAACCAAAAAGTGTATAAAGAAAAAAAATTAAAAAATCAAATTATAAATTAAGAATTTCACTCTATGAGATCCGCGTTAATCATGGTCTTAGGTTATCAATCCATTTATGATTTAGTCTTGTCACTAGTCTCTATCTCTTCAGTTTTGCTTTGGTTCGGTTTAGAGTTTTTGAATCACAGATTTTTCTATCTCTGATTTAAACTAGAAAAACTCAAGAAAATGTACCAACAAGAAGAAGCATTTCAGCCATTTTTGGATTTGAATGGACAGACAAAAGGATATGCATAATAAGACTTATGAAAATGACCTGTGAAAAGAGGTAAAGAGAGCATCCAAGTTCCGCTTGCTCAGTTCTAATTCTTCTTTCTTTACCTTTGTAATAATGTTGTTCTTTTTCTTACTATGTCTACGATTCTAATTTTTTCTTCTTTGGATAACATTTGCTCAATAGATTAATTATTCTTATTACTAATTAAGAGCTCGTACAACTATTTTTGTAATTTGAGATTGAATAGAATATTACCTTTAGCTAGTGATAACCTTATAATTTTGATTCTAGTATGAACATAACTCTACTAATGTAAAAAGATCTTTGTCATGTCACTAATATCTATCTCTATGGAAAACAAACAAAAAAGTGGTGGAGCCAAGGAGTTAGAGCGAGTGCGTGCCTATATAAATACTGAAAGGGGCAAAGAGAAAAGAAAACACAACATAACGCAAAGGCAAAACAGAGTAACACTTAGGTTTCATAAGACAAAGAGACAAAAAAGATTGGTGGGTCTGAGGGAGAAGGAGATCATCTAAGACAAAAGAAAGATGAGTTTGTGGGGAGTGATGAGAGGAGGATGGGGACTGGTAGAAGAAGGTTGGAGAAAAGGGCCTTGGACTGCCGAAGAAGACCGTCTTTTGATCGATTATGTGCGGCTTCACGGTGAAGGTCGATGGAACTCTGTGGCGAGACTCACAGGATTGAAGAGAAATGGCAAAAGCTGTAGGTTAAGATGGGTTAATTACTTAAGACCAGACCTCAAGAGAGGACAAATCACTCCTCATGAAGAAACCATTATCCTTGAGTTACATGCTAAGTGGGGCAACAGGTAATTTAATTTAAGATCTTGTAATATAATGTGTTTCTTCAAAAATAAATTAGCATTTTAAATATAATTCTCTTTTCTTAAACGTTTTTTCGTCAAGATTGAAGTTTAAACAATTGTAGCCTTAATTATTTGCAAAAGATATTCTAATAGTGATTTTCTAATTTTTTATTTTCATAGTTGATTTGGAATTTACAATAATCTCCACTAAATCAAAGAAAAGGCTATTCAACTGAGAATTTAAGTCCTTTGTATTCAAATATGAATTTTAAAAGTTTATTTAAAAAAAATCACTTAGGTAGAGTTTCTTAGTTAAGAAAATCAAAACTTAAATCTCATGAGTTTTAGGTGATATTTTAGAGTAGTTTAACAAAATTCACTTTACACTTTTCAATTCATTGAAATCATCTAAAACATCATTAAAAATCAAATTACGTCAAACTTTAGATTGAATACACTCCTCCCCCTCCCGCTCCAACTGTTTAAGTGGAGTTTATTAGTTTAAAAAATCAAAACTTAAATCTCATGATTTTAGGTGATATAAAATTTTTAATTCAATGAAATCATCTAAAACACTTCATTAAAAATCGAATCACATCACCCCCCACCAAATGTATTACAAACCATTTTACTAAAATCATTCTTGTCTTTTAAAGAATCCATTAAAATACTCATAATTACAATTTCATTAAATTTTATTGGATTCATTAATTCAATAACACCTCTTAGTCTGATGATTTTGAAACTTCAGGTGGTCAACAATCGCTCGTAGTTTACCTGGAAGAACAGACAACGAGATCAAGAACTATTGGAGAACCCATTTCAAGAAGAAGCCAAAATCTCCAACTAACAATGCCGAGAAGATGAAAAACAGAATCTTGAAGAGGCAACAGTTTCAGCAGCAAAAACAGATGGAGTTGCAGCAAGAACAACAGTTGCTTCAGTTCAACCAAATCGACATGAAAAAGATCATGTCTTTACTAGACGATAACAATAACAACAACAACAACAACAACAACTGTGACAATAGTTTCAGTAGCAGTAGTAGTGGCAGTAGTGGCGAAGGCGGTGCCTTCTATGTTCCTCATCATATCACACATTATGGTCATGAGCCAAATGTTAATGGGTTTTGCCCGGTGGTTCCGGTGCCTATACCTGAGGCTAACGTGAATGAAGATTACGCAATTTGGGATGGTATATGGAATCTGGATTTGGAAGGACAAGGAAGCTTTGGTGACTGTGCTTGTGTCCCAAGGAAGCACTGTTTCCAGAACTTGCATATTCCCTTTAACTTGACCTTTTAAGTGTCTTATCTGCCGAGAAATAACATAGCTTGACTGACAAGTTAGGTCGAGTTTGAGTTGGTTTTGTTTTATCTTTCCTGATTTTGGGTTTTAACATAAGTGGTTTTGTTATCACATTGTGTGTAAGTCAAGGTCTCTTAGAAACAAAGAAATTAATAAGAACAACTTTTCTTATTAGCTTTAGAAACTACTCAAAACTAAAGCTCTCAATGCTTCTCTTAGATCTTATGGAACATCTCTCCAATAGATCTATATTTATAGTGAAGGACAATTCCCTTTAACATGTGGGATAAGGAAAACACAAACTTATCTAAATAGAAAACTTCTTTTTCCTATTTTCTAGATTTCCTTTTGTGTTTATCTTAACATATTGAACACTTATCAATATGTTAATTTTCCACAAGCTTGGAATTATCCAACAATCACCCCCTTAATTCCAACTTGAATTAGGGAGATCAATTTCTTGAACTCCAATTAAGCTCCTCATTTGCTTGAACTTAATCCTTGCTAATGGCTTGGTTAGGATGTCCGCCTTCTGCTCAACACCCGGTACATGCTCCACCTCGATTTGCCCATTCTCCACACACTCTCGTATGAAATGATATCTAGAAAGTATGTGCTTACTTCTTCCATGGAATACTGGATTCTTGGTTAGAGCAATGGCTGATTTGTTGTCGATCCTAAGTCTGACTCTCTCGCCTTCTTCACTTAGTATCTCACTCAACAATACTTTGATCCATATAGCTTGCTTCGCTGCTTCTGTTGCTGCCATGAACTCTGCCTCGCATGATGACAATGCAACCGTTTGCTGCTTCTGCGACGTCCAAGTAACTAGTGATGAACCGTAATAGAATGCATGCCCTGACGTGCTCCTCCCGTCATCGACATCAATGTTCTGACTGCTGTCACTATAACCGATGACACTCCTTGACCCATCTCTCTTGAAGAACAGACCGTAGTTTGTTGTTCCTTTCACATACCTCAGAATGTGTTTGATGGCTTGTCCATGAGAGTCTCTCGGATTGTGCATGTATCTGCTTAGTACGCCCACTGCGTAACACAAGTCAGGTCGTGTGTGAAGCAGATACCTCAAACATCCTATGATTCTTCTGAACTCCGTAGCATTTATCTCTGGTTCATCTTCAGCTTTTGAAATCTTCAAAGTCGACTCCATTGGTATGTGAGTCGTGTTACACCCCTCCATCTTTGTGTCACACATGATTCCTTGAGCATACCTTTCTTGTTTTATCCTGATTCCGTCTGCTCCTTGAATCACTTCTATGCCAAGGTAATACGTTAGCTTTCCTAGATCTGACATCTCGAACTTCTTTGACATCTCCTCCTTGAATTGCTTAATCACCTTAAGCGAAGTTCCCGTCACAAATAGATCATCAACGTAAATGGCTATCAGCAAGAAGTCCTCTCCTTCATTCTTGCGGTACACTGATGGTTCCTTGGTGCACTTCTTAAATCTCATCTCCTTCAGAACCTGATCGAGTTTTACATTCCATGCTCTAGGGGCTTGGCGTAACCCATATAAAGCCTTGTGTAACACATACACTCGATCTTCTTCTCCTTTCTTCTCAAAACCTTCGGGTTGTGTCACATACACTGTCTCCTTTAGATCTCCATTCAAGAATGCGGTCTTCACGTCCAGATGATGAATCTCCCATCCGTTTGTTGCTGCAAGGGCTATTAAGAGCTGTATAGTTTCGAGACGTGCCACTGGTGCAAGCACTTCATCGAAATCTATTCCTTGTCTTTGTACATAGCCTTTTGCCACAAGTCTCGCCTTGTACTTGTTCACCGTACCATCCGCCTTTCTCTTTATCTTGAAGATCCACTTTAACCCTATAGGTTTTACTCCAGCCGGTCTATCCACAAGCTCCCATGTCTTGTTTCTTGTGATAGACTCTAATTCGGCCACCATTGCCTCAACCCATTCTCGCACGTGTTCTGCTTCAAGATAGTTCTCCGGCTCCCCATCCACTGTGAGCAACAGCATTGCACCTTCTTGATCTGCAAGTAACACATAGTCATCGAGATATCTTGGTTTTGATATGGCTCGGCCGTGTCTAGTCACCAACGGTTGACCCCCACCGTCTTGGTTTTCATTGTGATCAGTATCTGCTTCTTCTTCCTCCTCATCTTGGTTTATAGCCTGCTGTTCATGATCCTCACCTTGATCATTGCCTTCTTCTATATCACCCTCATGTGGAAGCTTAAGCATACTTGGTTCACAATCAGCTTGGTTTGTTGTAGACGACCAATCCCAAGCTTTCTTCTCATCGAATATCACATCTCTACTCACCATCACCTTCCCTGCGACAGGATCATAGAGTCTATATGCTTTGGAACCCGGCTCAGTTCCAAGATTGATCACACACTTTGATCTCTCATCCAACTTCTTCTGTTGTGTAACACTAACCTTCGCATGTGCTACACAGCCGAATATCCTCAAGTGCTCGATATTTGGCTTCTTCGATGTGAGACACTCATATGGCGTTTGATCCTTCAAGGCCTTTGTAGGAACTCTATTGATGAGGTAGGTTGAATGTCGTACAGCTTCCCCCCATAAGTAGTTCGGCAGCTTCATTGCCTTCAACAAACTTCTCGTCATCCCCATTAAGGTTCGGTTTCTCCTCTCCACTACACCGTTTTGTTGAGGCGTGTAAGGCGCGGCCAGGTGCCTTTTAACTCCATTCTTCTCGCAAAATAGATTAAACTCAGCTGAGGTAAACTCTCCTCCTCTATCGGTGCGAAAGGTCTTAATGGTTGAACCGGTTTGCTTCTCTACACTTTCCTTAAACCTTTTGAACCGATCGAATGCCTCACTCTTCTCCTTCATAAGTATAGTCCACATATACCTGGAGAAATCATCAATCAGGACAAAGACGTACTTATTATTTGCTGGCGTTGGTGGTGTGATTGGTCCACACAAATCTCCATGCAATAACTCTAATGGCTTTGTCGCACGAAACATGGCTTTGGTCGGGAATGAATGTCTAATTT
This sequence comes from Moricandia arvensis, assembly GCA_905132765.1. Taxonomy (NCBI): domain Eukaryota; kingdom Viridiplantae; phylum Streptophyta; class Magnoliopsida; order Brassicales; family Brassicaceae; genus Moricandia; species Moricandia arvensis. Next base: position 15,225 of record CAJHQP010008921.1, read on the forward strand.
GCTTCCCTGCTAGACATGCGTCACACACGCTTTCTTCGTGTGTTACACACGGCATTCCATCGACCATCTCCTTCTTCACCATGTTGTTCATCACGCCATAGCTTATATGTCCTAGTCGAGCATGCCACCTCCACGTAGCATCCTCATCCCTGACATGTAAACACTGCGGATAACTAATCTCCATCGGGGTCTTGTAGAGACGATTTGGAGATCTTGTTACACGTACAAGCAACCTGCCACACGAATCTGTGAGTGTTAAATAGACATCTTTCATGTTAACCTCACATCCGTTTTCTGTTGCTTGACCAAGACTCAATATGTTGTGCTTTAGGTCGGGTATATAGTATATGTCTTTGAGTGCCTTCCTCTCACCAGTCTTGCACACAAAGGTAACAACCCCTTTTCCTTCGATATCAACACACGATCCATCACCAAACTTCACCTTCCCTTTGGTGTTGAGATTCAAACTCGAAAAGAACTCCTTATTTCCCGTCATGTGATTGCTCGCACCATTATCCAAATACCAAACACTTGCACTGGCTTTGTTGATATCAAGATTCTTCGGAATCACCTTATCTTCATTCAAAAAAACCACCTCGTGTACATAGAGTGCATCGGCCTCTTGTGTCTCGTTTAGGTTAGTCTCTTGATTCTTCACTGACTTCTCGGGACAGACAGTTGCATAGTGACCCGGCTTGTCACATCTCCAACATATCACCTTTGATCGATCCTTCTTCGAGTTTTTGACGTCCGTGTGTGACACATGATTTTGGTTGTGTGACACACCTCGACCTCTGCCTCTTCCATTACGTCCTCTACTTCTACCACGAAAATCTCCATAACCCCTCTGATTATGGTGATTATTATCTGAAAACATGAGCTTCCCTTGATCTTCTTTCTGAGTTTCTTCCCCTACACGCTCCTCGTACGCCTTTAACCTTCCAACTATATCCTCAAAACCCGTCGAGTTGAGGTCTAGGACTTGTTCTAAGGACGCTACAATCTGGATGTACTTGTGCCTTGGAAGACCCTTCAAGAACTTTTTAACCATCTTGGACTCTTCTATGCTTTCTCCCAACGAGGCTGCCTTGGATGCTAGACCTGATATCTTCCCCGCAAAATCATCTACGGTATCGCTATCATCCATCTTCAACCTGTCGAACTCCGTCATCAACGTCTGAAGTCTTGCCTCCCTTACACGATCAGCTCCAAGGTGTCGTGACTTGATGGCATTCCAGATTTCTTTTGATTCGGTTTGTTCTCCCACCTGGAGAATCAATGACTCGGGAACTGATTGAAACAAAAGAGCAATCGCGACATCGTTCTTCTTTTGATCATCAGAACCTGGTTCAATCGTGTCCCACACATCGTGAACCCTGAGTAACACCCTCATCTTCATCGACCAAACCGTGTAGTTTGTCGAGTTCAACATAGGACATTGGATAGATGCGGATCCAAAGTCCTTCGTGCGTGGAGCCCTAGTCACGTCGGCCATCTTGCGTCGTGAACCCTTGCTTCACAGCCACCAGGATCGAAGCTTCAACTTAAGCTTTGATCGAAGCTTTAACTTAAGCTCTGATACCAATTCAAGGTCTCTTAGAAACAAAGAAATTAATAAGAACAACTTTTCTTATTAGCTTTAGAAACTACTCAAAACTAAAGCTCTCAATGCTTCTCTTAGATCTTATGGAACATCTCTCCAATAGATCTATATTTATAGTGAAGGACAATTCCCTTTAACATGTGGGATAAGGAAAACACAAACTTATCTAAATAGAAAACTTCCTTTTCCTATTTTCTAGATTTCCTTTTGTGTTTATCTTAACATATTGAACACTTATCAATATGTTAATTTTCCACAAGCTTGGAATTATCCAACAGTAAGATGTTATAAGAAGCTCACTTGGGCAACGCCAAGTTAATGAGTGATGTAGTAGAAAGTCTGTGGAAGAATGGTATGTCAATTGTAGCAGAACATAACTCATACGAGTAGAGCAAATTAAAATAATGTTACTCTCAGATTTTAGTGGAAAAATATCTTGTTAATGAGACGAATTTAGTTTAGTAGATTATTCCAACTTGCATTATTCTGGTGAGTTATTTTAGATTTTAGCTAGCCGGTTAAGTTACACGTCGATATTCTTTTTACTGTACCAAAATAGACTAATAATAGAAGAGAGACATGAATATGTTCCTTCTTGTTCAGGTCTTGACCGGGTCCGAGCTTCCCAAGCTCTATGCTGTTGGGGAACTCTGCAAGCTGCAATTTATGAAAAAATGACATTGTAGCAATGTTCTAAAAATCGGTATAAATAACCCAAATTAGACATAAAAAACATAATTAAAAAAAAAGAATTCTCAAAAATTAGTATAGGTGCTTAAACAGTCGGTCGAATCATCTACCTAATCAATAATTTCATATAATATGAAATATTACTTTATAGTTTATAATGTTTAATATTAACTTATGCCTAAATTTAAATAGTATTTTTTTGTTTGTGGTTATTAATATCTAATATAATAAAATACAAAACAATTTTGCTTTCTCTTCTCTTTTTATACAAAAGAGTAGGCCATATTGGGTGGTAGATTAGTTGTGGCCCTAAAATTTTAACAATATTCCTTTTTAAAGACAATACTTCAATTTCTCCTTATTTAGATTTCTTAGATCGGAGCGCTTTACTTAGGTGGTTGATCTCATCAAAGCACTTACTTAGTTCATATGATTTGGTAATTTTTCTTAAGTTTTAATATTTATACTCATTCTAATGTAGTTTTTATGGTCTGTTTCCGAAAAGATTGCAATTTTTTCTTAGTTTATAATTCGAGAGAAATATAATCCAACATATAACACAAAAAAAGATTCATGAATCACTGTAGAATAATGTTATCACAATATTTAATGTGATTCCTTCAGTTATTTCCTCTTGAAAAGAGTTTATAAAGATGATAATGTAATGGTAAGGAAGATTAAGCTTTTCTGAACTTTATTTCATTTCTTGATTGTCAGAAACCAGATACATGAGTTCTCAATTTATAAAAGATATGAAAACCCTAGGTACTCTGGACAGATGTCGAAATCATAAAGCTTCTGCAAATTAAGAGTTGCAAATCGATTGGACAACTTCAGGCCATTAAGACCTTCGGTACAAGCTTAATCACGTTCTATCCTTGTACTTTGCTTTTCTGTTTCTTGTCTTCATTTTGCAGACAGAGCCGTTGTGGCGCGGTCATTTTGAATTTTGGGCCAGCTGAGTGTGTTTCATGTTTGGGCTTCTCCTCGTGCCCATCTTCTCTCCGCCTTTCTGATCCGTTAGCAAAGCACTGCCATTTGATGCCCTGTCTTCAATATTCCCCCTTAAACTTGGTGAGGGTGATGAATCAACACCAAGTTTGAATCGAAGTGTATCAAACACTGCAGCAGTTAACGGTTTTGTAAAACTATCTGCAAGCTGATGACGAGCTGGAACATGCTTGACAATGAGAGCACCGAGAGTTACTCTTTCTCTTACATAGTGATAGTCTATCTCGAAGTGTTTGGATCTTTTGTGATAAGCAGGATTCACAGTCAAGTGAACAGATGAGAGGTTGTCGCAGTATAGTTTCGGTGTTGTCTGTATGGGTACTCCAATCTCCCAGAGAATAGAGAACATCCAGCTAAGTTCTGAGGCAGTTTCTGATAGAGATCGATACTCTACTTCTGTTGAACTCCGAGAAACCGTCGGTTGTTTCTTTGACCAGGATATGATGTTGGATCCAATATATGCATAGAACCCGCCTGTAGATTGTCGTGTATGATGACATCCAGCCCAATCGCTGTCACTGTAAGCAAGCAAGGTGAAGTCGGTATCTTTGGTGATGTTGATCCCGAAACTCAAAGTTCCCTTGATATAGTGCATGATCCTTTTGAGCAGAACGAAATCGGAGAGAGTGGGTTTGTGCATTTTCTGACAGACGTAATTCACAGAGAATTAGAAGTCTGGTCTTGTCAAGGTCAAGTACTGAAGTTTTCCGGCCAGACTTCTGAAATATGTCAGATTTTCAAACTTCTTATCTTGATGAGGAGCCTTGTTCAGCTGCAGTGGCAGAAGTGTCGCTACTACAGTGCAATCTGACATTCTTGCAGCTGCCAACAGATCAGCTGCATATCGTTCCTGAGATAAAAACAATCCTGTTTCATGGAAAGTTGCTTGAATCCCAAGAAAATAATGCATTCTTCCAGATCCTTCATACGAAAATATTTGTTTAGGTCTTCAAGGAGTTAACTTAGAACCTTTGAGCTATTTCCTATTAATAATATGTCATCAACGCATAGCAGGAGCATGATGATATCTCTGCCTTTCCTGTATATGAAGAGAGAAGGATCCTTGATGCTGCACAGAAAACCAAACTCTGTTAAACAAGTGTTGTACTTATCAAACCAGGCTCGTGGGGATTGTTTCAGTCTGTAGAGAGATTTGAAGAAGACATATGTGATCTGGTTTCATCTTGTCAACAAAGCATGTAGGTTGTCTCATGTACACGATTTCATTAAGATCCCCGTGAAGAAAAGAGTTTGCTACATCCATTTGTTTGATGTCCCACTGCATCACCGTCGCTATGTGTAGAACAATTCTCACGGTTGCAGTCCTGACCACAAGACTATAAGTCTCTAAGTAGTCTACGCCCTCTTCCTGACCACATCCTTGTGCCACCAGACAAGCCCTTAACGACTTCACAGTGCCATCTGCATTCAGTTTCTCTCTGAAGATCTATTTGTTCCCCAAAACATGCATTTCTTGTGTGTGAGGGACCAATGACCAAGTTTTAATCATCTCACAGTTTTCTTTTTCTTCTGTCATAGCTTTGTTCCAACCCGAATGCTGCAAGGCTTCTGAAACTGTCTTGGGTACAGAAGACGCCATATTGTGAGAAAGCAAGGCATATCTCGGATTAGGTTTTGTTATACCTGCTTTCGTTGTCATCTGATGTTTATTGATAGGAGATAACATTCTTGGTGATGTAGTTGTTCTATTCGCAGAGTCTTGTGAAGAACCAGCTGCTTTTGTGCTGTTTTCAGAAGACGCTGTTGATCCTGCTTTAATTTCCAACAGAGCTGCTGGTGTCTCAGTTGAGGACGAGACATAACCACTAGCTGAGCCAGAGCTTATGGATGTGGGAAAGTCTTGTGGGCTTAAGACAAATAGTTTTTTCGATTGTTGCAGTAGATCTTTCTTTCATTTGGTTGGACTGAGACTGTGTCTCTTTTTCTGTATTGAACACACCTTTATACCAAGCTTCCATAAGAGGTGTTGCTGCTTGTGGTTGCAAATGCTTGTATATGTCAGTAATGGGAAAATTTGATTCATCAAAGATGACGTGCCTGCTGATCTATACACGTCATGTTGCTATAAACAAACACCGATTACCCTTTTACTTCTCACTATAACCGAGGAACATACAAGTCAAAGAACGAGGATCCAGCTTGTTCTGAGTGTACAGATGTAGCATCAAGAAGCAAGCACACCCAAATACTCTTAATGCAGCGTAGGATGGTCTTTTGTTGTGTAAGACTTCATATAGACTTCTCGTGTTTGATTTTTCTGAGTGAGAAGTAAATTAATGAGGAAGTCTGCTGCCATGAAGGCTTCAACCTAGTATTTCTGAGGAGATTTACTCTGGAACATCAGTGCTAGACCAAGCTCAACAATGTGCCTATCTTTTCTTTCTGCCAAACTGTTTTGCTGCGGCGTGTGAGGACAAGACATAAGCTGTTGGATTCCACACTGTTGTAAATGAAGAAGAAACTGATTGCTTATAAATTCACCACCTCCACCACATTGAAATGTAACAAAACTGGTTCTGAACAAGCAATTGAAAAGCAATGAAAACTGAATGAAAATCTGATTTCTTCTTCATAGGATACATCCAACAATATCTAAAATAGTTATCAATAAGAGCTACATAGTATTTAAAACCTTGGAAAAATACTACTGGAGATGGTCTCCAAACATCACAGTAGGGCTGGGCAAAATATCCGGACCCGAAGAACCGATCCGAAACCGACCCGAAAATCAGGGTCCCGAACCCGACCGGACCCGGGGTAAATAACCGAATGGGTTTTCAATTGCTATATCCGAAGAACCGATACCGAACCCGATCCGAACCGAGAACCGAATGAGTACCCGAAGATATCTGAAATATAAAAATAGAGAAATACCCTAAGATAGACCTAAAAAAGTTTTTGTCACAAAAATAAACTTTAAGGGAAAAAATGACAAAAATAACATTTTTGGGGTGGAATTTTGAAGGTAAATATACGTTTATACCCCTTGGGTTAACTAATCTAAACTTAGGGTTTAGAGTTGTTGGGTGGGGTTTTGGGGGTGAGGTTTAAAATTGAAAAATTAAATAAAAAATATTAATTTTTAAAAAATAAAAAGGTCTAGTTTGGTTCATTTTTGTTTTTGAAGTTTATTTTTGTGACAAAACTTCAAAAGGTGTTATTTGAGAGATTTGCCCATATAAATATGTATCTTAAAATATTAGTTATAATTGTAATTATAATTATTTTTAATAATCAAAATTAAAATTATAAATTAAATATATTAATTATTTTTTCATACTTTTGTGTATTTTCGAATAAAATAAGATCATTTGGATAGAATTACTCAAACAAAACCATGTTAAATGAGTATTTTGGTTATTTTTTTGTACCTTTTAGTAATTTGGATACAAAATACCCAAATTAAATCGGGTAATATGGTTACTTTGGATACAAATACCCGAACCCGTTTTAGATACATTGGTTATTCGGTTATTTTCAGGTTCCTATTGATAAGAACCGAACCCACCCGGACCCGGGAGGACCCGACTCGAACCCGACCCGAAATTTTGTAATACCCGAATGGGGCCTAATTTCAAAACCCGAAAAATCCGAAACCCGAAAGGAACCGACCCGTACCCGAACGGGTAACCGAATGCCCAGACCTACATCACAGTGTATCATTTCCAGTGGTCTTGAAGCTTCAAATGTCGATGCCAAGAAGTAAGTCTGGAACTTTTAGCCAACTGACAGGGTTCACACACAACTTTGGATCTCTTATTTATGGCAATATACTTGTTTGTAGATAGATGTTGAAGGATATGCGGATTAGGGTGTCCCAACCTTTGATGCTAGACCTCATCACTTGCAGCAACCTGTCTTGAACTGGAGAAGGTATGGAAGGCTGGTTCCTTGATCGAATACAATCTTTTATTGTTTCTTCCTTGTAACAGAACATTCTTGGTGACCTTATCATACACACATACATTGTCAGCATCAAAATCAAAATCACACGGATAATCCCTGGTGAACTTAGACACTGAAAGCAATGGTTTAGCAATCTCAGGACAAACCAATACATCATTCAATAAAAGGTTATATGAGGAAGAAGCAACGCTTGCTGCACCGGTGTGAGTTATTGGAAGGAATTCTCCGTTGCCAACCATTACAGCATCTGATCCAGTGTATGCTTGAGCCTGCTAGAGATGAAGCGGAGAGTTCGTCATGTGTGCAGAAGCTCCAGTATCAGGGAGCCATTCTCTTCCTCCGGAATCAGTAAGTCAGACATTTGCAGAGCAGCACGCGCATTGTGCATCTCATCAATTTGATAGCTATTATCAAATCTATGCCAGCATTTCATACCTACATGACCTTGTTTTCCACAAATCTGACATATAGGACTATGTATTGGAGTCTGAGGAAACTGATGACCTTGATGAAGATGCTGATGAAATGTGTTGGGGAAAACCTCTTCCTCTGGTGGAGAAGAAATCACAACCTCCTCTATTGCGACCTCTGCTTCTTGTAAAGAGTGGTCTCCCTCGAATAGTGTTGAAAGCGAGGTGAGGTGTGATTCCTGTATCGAAAAAGTAGCTTTTGAGTTTATCTTCAAACGCAATGAGACGCGGTACAATATCCTCAAAGGATGAATTGTACTAAGCATCCATAGATCCTTCTATACTGGTCTTAATGGGCTCATAGTCCTTTCCTAGACCTATCAAGGCAGAAAATATCATCATTCTTTCATCAACATGGTTACCTATTGAGGTGAGTTGATCACATATTGTCTTGATGTCACGGAGATAATCACTCATAGATCTGTCTTGTTTAACGGTTGTCTGAAGTTTCTGTTGTAACTCAAAAGTCTAGCTAAAGTAGCACGGTTAAAGTGACTGGCCAACGTCATCCAAATCTCATAAGAGCTTATGCAGTGAATCACAGCGCTTTGAATGTCTTCAGAGAAGGACCCAAGGAGCCAAGACTGGATGACTTGGTCGGTTTGGAACCAGAGGTGAAAGTCTGGGTTTGGCACTGGCATTGTGGTGCCATCTATTGCTGGAGAAGCTAATGTCGCAGCAGGTTGAGGAGTAAATCCAGTGACAAAACCCATCAGTCTCTAACCATTCAAGAATGCTTCGAACTGACGCTTCCATAGGATGTAGTTTTTCTCTGTAAGCTTTACAGTTAATGAGTTAACTATGTTGAGGGATGGTGGGGTATAAGGTTCCATAGATCTATAGTCCATGGAGCTCTGATACCATGAAAAAAGTTTATAAAGATGATAATGTAATGGTAAGAAAGATTAAGCTTTACTGAACTTCATTTCATTTCTTGATTGTCCGAAACCAAATACATGAGTTCACAATTTATACAAGATATGAAAATCCTAGGTACTCTGGACAGATGTCGAAATCATAAAGCTTCTACAAATCAAGGGCTGCAAATCGATTGGATAGCTTCAGGCCATTAAGACCTTCGGTACATGCATTCGTCACCTTCTGTCCTTGTACTTTGCTTTTGTGTTTCTAGTCATCATTTTGCAGACAGAGCCGTTGTGGCGTGGTCATTTTGAATTATGGACCAGCTGAGTGTGTTTCATGTTTGGGCTTCTCCTCGTGGCCCATCTGCTCTTCGCCTTTTTGATCCGTTAGCAAAGCACTACCATTTGATGCTATGTCTTCAATACCTCACACATCCAAAATTGTTTCCCCATATTATTCAAACTGTATTGGGACCATATATAACTGTATACGTACCTTTCATATGTTATATATGTTAGCACAATCAGAGGAAAAAAAATGAAACTTTCACTTATACGGTACAATAATTTGGATTGTAATGAAGTGGGTTGTTCTAAACAAAAATAATAAAAAATACGAACGAGAACCTTAATATATTATTGCCGTAAGTTTTATTAAAATAGGGATGCATATATACACTAAACATAGCCATCTTTAAATATTTGCAAATGAAGTGGTCGAATAAGACTCCGATTATAAGAGATAAAATTCAAAATTTTAAAATATAAATGCATAAATTATTATTTAAATATATTTCTAAATTTAAGATTTATAATTTCAAAGAAAGTTAAACATATATAAATATATTAATAAAATTTTAAAACTTTTAAAATTAAATT
>CAJHQP010008922.1:0-24667 GCA_905132765.1 Moricandia arvensis
TGAGAATAGAGAGAAACTGGTGATAATATGGTGAGAATGAAGTGTTCAGACGAGTGTATTCAGAGAATGAAAGAGTTTGGCTGAAGTGAATCAGTTTTGGCCAAGAGACTGTTTTGTGAGTGAGATTGAGAGATTATGAGAGTTTGAAAGTATGGAAAGTATGAGGTCGTGTGGACCAGAGAGAGAAGAGTATTTGAGAGAGTATAAGAATTAGAGAATAGGAAATTTGGTGAAGGAAAGACTTAACTCTCACTTCAGAGAGTATGAGAGATTATGGAGAGTTTAAGAGAGTTCTGAATATGAGAGAGTGTATGAGACTTAGAGAGAATATGAGAGTGTATGAACCAGAGAGAATAATGAAGGAGGAGGCTCAATTCTCCTTAGAGATTTCGTGGGTTACATGTGGGGGATTTATAGCCAAGACACAAACAACTCACAAGACTACAAACACATTAAACTAACAATATAAGAGGTAAACTAAACTAATAATATTGTATGGAAAGATGATTCAGAACTGGCTGGACAGACTGGTGTAGAGCAGGCTGGTGTGGACAGACTGGCATGTCCAGAGAAGGAGAAAGAGACAGGAGGAGAAGCACAGCCTTCCTTGGTGATAGTGACATGTCTACACAACTTCTTATGCACCCCATGTGACTTCTTCTTGTTTAATTCAAACCAGATTGATCCAATTGCATTCAAACTGAAATTCCTTGACTTCTGGAACTTCATCCACGTCCACAAGGTCTTCCCCACTCATTCCTTGCCTTGCAAGTCAAGTGTGGTTAGGTTTTTGATGAACTGTAGGGAGCTTCAAATCTTCTTACTTTGCTGTCCCGGTTTGAACCTTAATCCAGCTTGCTTCTCTTCTTTTCTTTCTTTCATTATTCCAACAAACACAAGAGTCTACTTCAACAGTCAAGCAGTAGCTCATCCCACTTCAGCAGTATGCTCCTTTGCTCAATTGCCATCTGAGCATCAAGCTTTTATTGTTGGTTTAGATGAAGCGTATGTACCAAGATCATATGCAGAAGCAATGGAGCTTGAGGAGTGGAGAAACTCAGTTGGAGATGAGATAAATCCCATGATCATCAATGATACTTGGTATGAAAGTAAACTCCCAAAGGGAAAGAAAGCTGTGTCAAGCAAGTGGGTGTTCACTATCAAGTTCCTACCAAATGGCAAGGTGGAGAGGCACAAAACAAGACTGGTTGCAAGAGGCTTCACTCAGACATATGGAGAGGATTATGTTGATACATTTGCACCAGTAGCCAAGCTACATACAATCCGGATCATTCTATCACTTGCAACAAATTTGGAGTGGGAATTATGGCAGATGGATGTCAAGAATGCCTTCCTTCAAGGAGAGCTAGAAGATGAGGTCTACATGCACCCTCCTCCTGGTCTAGAGCACTTGGTAAAGCCTGGAAATGTTCTAAGACTCAAGAAGGCAATCTATGGACTGAAGCAATCACCAAGAGCTTGGTATCACAAGCTGAGTACTACATTAAATGGAAGAGGCTTCACGAAATCAGAAGCTGATCACACCCTATTCATTCTTCCTGGTCCAAGAGGCATTGTGGTCATCTTGATTTATGTGGATGATATAATCATCACAGGCAGTGACAAAGAGGGCATCCAAGAACCAAGGTATTCCTCAAATCTGTATTTGACATTAAGGATTTATGTGAACTCAAGTACTTCCTTGGGATTGAAGTATGCCGCTCTAAAGAGGGGCTCTTCTTATCTCAAAGGAAGTACACACTTGATCTTTTAACTGAGGCAGGAAACCTTGGAGGAAGACCAGCCAAAACTCCTCTTGAAGATGGCTACAAAGTGCTGCGAGAGGGGGAGTTTAAAAATACCCCAGTTGATGATGTCAAGAAGTATAGAAGGATGGTTGGGAAACTCATCTATCTGACCATCACTAGACCAGACATTTGCTTTGCTGTGAACCAAGTCAGTCAACACATGCAGGCTCCTAAAGTACACCATTGGAACATGGTTGAGAGGATCATGAGATACTTAAGGGAGGCTCCTGGTCAAGGTGTATGGATGGGGTGCAATGGAAGCACAGAAATTGTAGGATATTGTGATGCTGACTGGGCAGGAGATAGGGTTGATAGGAAATCAACTACTGGTTATTGCACATTCATTGGAGGCAACTTGGTGACTTGGAAGAGCAAGAAGCAGAAGGTTGTATCATGTTCTAGTGCTGAGGCAGAGTATAGAGCTATGAGGAAGCTCACCAATGAGTTGATATGGATCAAGGGATTGCTTGGGGACTTGGGGATTGAGACTACATCACCAATCACAATGCATTGTGACAATCAAGCTGCTATTCACATTGCCAGCAACTCAGTCTTCCATGAAAGGACCAAACACATTGAAGTAGACTGCCACAAGGTTAGACAAGCTGTGGAGAAGCAAATCATCTTACCTTGTTACACAAGAAGTGAAGATCAGCTAGCTGATATCTTCACAAAGGCAGCAAGCACCAAAGTCTGTGAGTTCGTCCACTCTAAGTTGGGACTCATAGACCTCACTTCTCACTGACTCTCCTAACATGAAGGCTTCTACTCTTTTTCCTTAGTGTGTTTTTTGTTGTCCCACTGGGTTTTGCACACTAAGGTTTTAATGAGGGAAGTTCTTCATGTTTCCAAGCTTGACCAGTCCCTATGTTCAAGCTTGAGGGGGAGTATTGAGATGAAGAACCAAAGAGAAATAAAAGAGACAAAGAGAAGAAATGCTCTGGATACTTGAGGTGGAAGTTAGTCTGTACAGTCTTGCTCTACAAGGTATCTAACTTGACCTAACTTGCCTTGGGAGGAAAGTTAAGGAGATATTTCGTGTACTCTGACTAGAAGAAGGCAAGGAGACCTTTGGAGCATTGTTAGACCAGTTTGAATTCAAATGGAGAGAGTCACATGTCTCTCTAAGGAATATAGCTGTTCATGACCTGTCACTATCCATGTGGTCCAGAGTCATTATTTTATTGTTTCCTTTTGTTTCTTGTATTTCTATATAATGTAACATATCAGAATGAATGTAAGCAAGGAGAATAATCTCCCTTCTCTCTCTTAATCTCCAAATTCGTCACTCTCTCTCTCCTCTCTCTCTAAAGTGTGCAGAAACTAACTCTCTTGTTCTTACTCTGTTCTTCATTGTTCTTCACCCAAATCTCACATAAACTCAACTATTCTCCTCATATTTTCACAATTCTAACATTTTTGCTGGTCTTCCTCCAAGATTTCCTGCCTCACTCAACAGATCCATAGCATACTTCCTTTGAGACAGAAACAATCCTTCTTTTGATCTGCACACTTCAATACCAAGAAAGTACTTGAGCTCTCCAAGATCCTTGATATCAAATACTGATTTCAGAAATGCCTTAGTTGCCTGAATCCCTTCCTTGTCACTTCCTGTGATGATAATATCATCAACATATATCAAGATAACAACAATGCCTTTTGGACCAGTCAGTGTGAAGAGAGTATGATCCGCCTCTGACTTTCTAAACCCTCTTCCATTCAATGTGGTGCTTAGCTTGTGATACCAAGCCCTTGGTGATTGCTTCAAACCATAAATTGCTTTCTTCAGCGTCAACACATTTCCTGGTTTGACTAGATGCTCTAAACCAGGAGGAGGATGCATGTACACCTCATCTTCTAACTCTCCTTGTAAGAAAGCATTCTTCACATCCATTTGCCATAAATCCCATTCCAAGTTGGTGGCAATTGAGAAAATAATCCTGATGGTGTGAAGCTTTGCTACTGGTGCAAATGTGTCAATGTAATCCTCCCCATATGTCTGAATGAATCCCCTTGCTACCAGCCTTGTCTTACGCCTCTCCACCTTTCCATTTGCCAAATATTTGATTGTGAAAACCCACTTGCTTGTCACTGCCTTCTTGCCTTTTGGGAGCTCAGCTTCATACCAAGTGTCATTGACTATCATAGCATTGGTTTCATTTCCAACAGAGTCTCTCCACTCTTCAAGCTCCATTGCCTCTTCATATGATCTTGGAATATATTCCTGATCCAGTTCCCCAATGAACACTTGATGTTCCTCTGGATACTGAGCAAGAGAGCACACTGCTCTTATTGGATGAGCCACTGCTTCAGCATTGAAATAAACTCTTGTGTTCATCCAGTTTGATGCAGGTTTCTTAATTCTGTTACTTCTTCTTAGTGGCTGGACCTGATTTTTTTCTTCTTCTTCATCAGATTCTGTTTCATCATTCTGATGCAAAGGTTCTTGTTGTTCTTTTTGCCTTTCATCCTGATCATGAATTTCTTGTTGATTCCCCCCTTCAGGATCAGGATGAACAGCTTCCACAGCTTCATCAACCCCATTTTCATCAACTACAGTCTCTGGACCAGGTTCAGCTTCAGGAGGATTCCTCCTTGTTTCTAGGCTCGCCTGAGGCATTCCAATACCAAGATTCTCCAGTATAATCCAGAGGTTTGTGGCTTTCTCTGATGCTTGGGATAAATCCTTCAAATCATCCCAACTCTTCTCCTCATAGTATCCCTTTGTCTCCACAAACTTCACATCTCTTGATATTAACACCCTTCTTGACATTGGATCATAACACTTATAACCCTTTGTGTTGGTGAGTATCCAATGAATATAGCTTTTGAGCTTTTAGCATCAAGCTTGTTCCTCTGCTCCCCTGGTATCAACACAAAACATAGGCACCCAAACACACGCAAGTGGTCCAAAGGTGGCTTGGTATTGTTTAGGACCTCAAAAGGAGACAGGTCATTGAGGACTTTAGTTGGAGTCCTATTGATCAGATAGCTCGCAGACATCACAGCATCACTCCAGAACCTTTTTGGGACATTAGTGTGAAACATCATTGATCTTGCAACCTCCATTAGGTGCCTGTTTTTCCTCTCAGCAACTCCATTCTGTTGAGAGGTGTAAGGGCAGCTGGTCCGATGAATAATCCCATGCTGAGCCAGATATTGCTTGAATGCTTGACTGGTGTACTCTCCACCATTATCTGACCTGAGAATTTCAGCTTGGCATTGAAATGGTTGGAGACATGGTTCTGGAAATTCTTGAAAGCCTCCAGCACCCTGTCTTTTGACTGAATCAGTGTCACCCATGTGTACTTGGACTTCTCATCAATGAAGGTGACAAAGTATTTGTGATTTTCTCTTCACATACAAGGTGCAGTCCACACATCAGAGTGAACCAGGTCGAAACACTTCTCATAGATAGTGCTAGACCTTGGAAAGACTGTCCGACAATGCTTCCCCAAGATGCAAGCTTCACAATCATCATTCTTAAATACCACACCAGGGAGCATCAGATTTAAAGCTCTAGTATGGGGATGTCCCAATCTAGCATGCCATACTGTGCTCTCAACTCCAGTAGATGTACTGACCATGCAAAGAGAAGGAGGTGCTTCGGATAGCTTAGTCTTATCAAGATGGTATAGTTCCTGTTGGCTGTGACCTTTTCCAATTATCTTCCCTGTCTTCAGGTCTTGAAATTCAACCTCATCAGGTCTAAAGACGACTTGACACCTCAAGTCAACAGTAGCTCTTTTCACTGATAGCAAGTTTGATGTAAACTGAGGCATATACAAAGCAGTTGATTCCCTATCAAACAACCTAAGGTTCCCTATCCCTTCTATCTTAACCTTATCACCATTTGCTATAATCACATTCCCTGAGGCAGGCTGGATATCACTAATCAAGTTTCTATTACTAATCATGTGATGGCTAGCTCCTGAATCTATAATGATAGGTTTAGAGTCAAGAGAGTTTGTACCAGCCTTTGTGGATGAGATAATTGCCTTGGCGGCTCTGATAAAGGAGTCTAGGTCTCTCCTAGTCACTGGGCCATCACTGCTGGTCGCTCCATCCATACTACATAATGTGCTTCCTTCATTTGAATCCCCAATGAAAGCTGAGTACATGGTATGTCCTCGAATCAGTGTGTGTGCTACATGCTCTCTTTGAACCAGGGAACATACATCTTCTAAGTTTGGAATCTTGCTGTCTCTAAGGATCTGACTTATCAGCTTGTTGTAGGACGGGTTTAGGTTCAGGAGAAAGCAAAAGATCTTATCTTGCTCATATCTTTCCCTTATGACCTCTGGATCTGTAGAGAAAGGCCTAAGCATATCCATCTCTGCCCATAAGCTTCTGAACTTCAAAAAATACTGATTGAACTCCATTTCCTCTTGGTTCAGACTGTTGATAGTCCTCTTGACTTCAAATATCCGACTCAGTTTGGAGGAATTTCCATAAACAGTTTGAAGACTCTCCCATATCTTCTTGGAGGTTTCATGGTGTTTGTAAACCTCCAAGATTGTTTTTGAAAGAGAGTTGTGTATGATTCCAAGTGCTTTCTGTTCTTCTTGAACCCACTTGTTTTTATTCTTCAGGTAAGTAGCCTGACTATCCTCTAGAGCCATCCTCTTTGAAGTTTCAGCCTCCATGATATGGCTGTCCCAAAGTCCATGACTTTCCAAGGTAACTTTGGCCACTCTTGACCATAACTGATAATTAGAACCCTCAAGGGTCACTGGAATAAGGTTCTTCTTCTCCATTTCCATGGTCAAAATTCTTTTACCCAATGGGTAAAGCTATGGACCAGTGGGTAAAAGTGAAGAACACAGACAGAATTGAAAAGAAACAGTAGGGATTTGTAGAATGAAGAGAGATTTGCGGAATGAAAGGAGCTTAAGCTCTGATACCATGTTAGAAAGAGAGATTTTAGAGAGAGTTTATTGCTGGAGAATGAAGAA
The DNA here is from genome assembly GCA_905132765.1 of Moricandia arvensis. Taxonomy (NCBI): domain Eukaryota; kingdom Viridiplantae; phylum Streptophyta; class Magnoliopsida; order Brassicales; family Brassicaceae; genus Moricandia; species Moricandia arvensis. Next base: position 6,764 of record CAJHQP010008922.1, read on the forward strand.
CACGAAGAACAAGAGAGAGAGAGAGAGATTTCGAAATTGTAAAAGAGAGAGAAGGAGAGAAATGGTTTCCTTAGATTAATTATGTCTGCTTACAGCCCTTAAATAGACAGAATACACAGATGCAAGTTGACAAGGAAATACAATAAACAAATGAGAGAGAACAAGACAAAGGGCTCTTGCAGCTGAAGTGAAAGTGACAGCTCCTAACTGGTCCCCAATTGATTCTTTGCCTCACCAGACTAGATCAGACATGTGACTCTTCCTCCCAACGTCTCTCTCTGCTTTTGGACAAGGAAAATGTGCTCCAGACCCTTTGAATAAGTTTCTGGTCAAGTTCCCTCTATTTCTTTCCTTGCACCCTAAGTTAGGTCAGAGACTGATAGTCCAATTTTCTTCTTCATCTCGGATGCTCCTCTTTCTAGCTTCTCATCTCTTTGTCATAATTACTTCATGTCAACACAATGAAGGTGCAATATCCAGTTGTTGATTTCCTATTGTTGAAGAGCTTCAGTGATCCGAGAGGAGTTCAGTAAGTGAGGGACTCAAGTGGCGTGTGAAGAGCAGCCACTCCTCACCATTTAGACAAGGGAGTAAACCTGAACTTATCTTTATATACATTCATATTAGGTTTATCTCTTGAGGACTGATACACTTGTGGAATGATGTATCAGGTACTGGTTACTCTATCAAGGATGATCTGGTGTGTCCGAGCACTTGAACCTATCAGGAGGATAGGTGAAAGGGGGAGAGACCAAGATCAGGCTGAGTTGAAGAGTACCATGGCTTGAGCCTCACTGAAGATGATCAAGGCGTTTCCTAGCTTCTCTAAGATGGCTGTGAAGTCAGTTGAGAGGGGGAGACACAAACCGGGTCTATGAAGAGGTCAAGAGAAGGTTCATAAGTGTGCAAGAGATGTAGATCATTGCTGCACCATTTAGGCCATGATCCAGAGTTCTTTGTGTCCACCACACTGGTCTAGACACAAAGAACTCAATGGCCAATCCCTAGGCCTTGAAGGAGCTTACTCTTTTCCTTATGAGGGTTTTATCCCTAAGGAGGGTTTTCACTCATAAGGTTTTTAATGAGGAGTGACTTCAGGGTTCCAAGCTTGACTCAGGATCTATAGAGTCAAGCTTGAGGGGGAGTGTTAAACCTGAAGTGATAATCAATCACTAAGGGTTATTGAACGAAGAAGGACCAAACCTTTGTGGAAGTTCTGTCAAGAACTAAGAAGGGTCCAGAAGACAATGCTGAGCTAGAAAGAGGTCCAGGAAGGGTTTACAATGAAGGAAGAAGGCTTGGGTGAAGTTTGGAGTCATTTGGTTGATGTGCAAAGTTAGGGCGGTCCGTACTGTACGGCCGTACGGACTGTACGGCCTGTACGGACCAGGGCGACCCGAAAACTTTATATTCGACCAAATGGGGAAGTTTTGGGTTTGTGCAAAAATAGGGCGAAAAGTGTACGGACCAAACCCTAATCCGTACACTCCCATGGAGGAGACTTGTGTACCAAGGCATGGAGGAAGTCGGATATTGCTTTCCAAGAGTGAAAGATCCATTTGGAGTGAAAGATCCCTTTGGTATCTCGTAGATACCTTTGGCAGCAACCAGGAAGGTGCAAGGGAAGGTGCCTTTATCCCCTTATCCACACGAGCTCACTGAGTTGAAGGACCTTACCTCGGATAAGGCCGCAACTCTTAGAGTTATCTTGGAAGGTCTTGGCATTGGAGTGACCAAGAACCCGAATGGAAGTGGTCCAACAGGGACAAGTGAAGCAAATCAGCCTCCCCATCTTAATCATGAGGGGGAAACACTGAAGATCAGGAAAGTGGAAGTTCTGATAGCAGTGGAGAGTTTGAGTCGGGTCAGGATGAGTTTGATGATCCTCAAGATGAAGATAGAAGTTCAGCGAAGTCCAAGCCCTGATCATCAAGAGGAGGAAGAACCTGAAGGAAGGGAAGTAGAACAGCAACAACAATTGAGGAGAAGCTCTAGGATAAGAAGACCACCATCTAATTGGGTCAATACTAGGGTCTACTATAATGCCCAAGCGGTTGCGCACCCATCTCAAGTGGTCTGCTCGTTTACTCAGTATCCAGAAGAGCACTGTTCCTTCATGGTCAGCCTAGATGAGAGCTACATACCAAGATCCTATGAGGAAGCAGTTAAAGATAAAGAATGGAAGGAGTCAGTGGGTGCTGAGGCAAGTGCAATGATCAAGAATGACACTTGGTATGAAAGTGAGTTGCCAAGAGGGAAGAAAGCAGTGACCAGTAGATGGATCTTTACTATAAAGTACTTGGCAAATGGAAAGATTGATAGGAAGAAAACCAGATTGGTTGCAAGGGGCTTCACTCAAACCTATGGAGAAGATTATGTGGATACTTTTGCACCAGTTGCAAAACTTCACACTATTAGGATCATCCTATCTCTTGCGGTTAATCTTGAGTGGGGACTATGGCAAATGGATGTGAAGAATGCATTTCTTCAAGGAGAACTTGAAGATGAGGTCTACATGCACCCTCCACCAGGTTTAGAGCACTTAGTGAAGAAAGGAAATGTGTTCCGGCTCAAGAAGGCAATCTATGGTCTTAAACAATCTCCTAGAGCTTGGTACAACAAGCTGAGTACCACTCTCAATGGCAAAGGATTCAAGAAATCTGAACTGGACCATACCTTGTTCACCCTTCCGACCACATCAGGTATAGTTGTCCTTCTTGTGTATGTTGATGATATCATCATCACAGGAAGTGACAAGGCAGGTATCCAATCCACTAAAGATTTCCTTAAATCTGTGTTTGAAATTAAAGATTTGGGAGAGATGAAATACTTTCTTCGCATTAAGATATGTAGATCCAAGGAAGGTTTGTTTCTGTCCCAAAGAAAGTATACACTTGATCTCTTGAAAGATGCAGGGAAACATGGAGGGAAGACAGCAAAGATGCCACTAGAGGATGGGTACAAGGTTCCTCGTGAGGGGGAGATTGAAGACAACCGGCCATTCCATGATCCTAAGCTTTATAGAAAGCTTGTTGGTAAGTTGATCTATCTTACCATTACTCGACCTGATATATGCTTTGCTGTGAATCAGGTGAGTCAATACATGCAAGTCCCAAAGGAACACCATTGGCATATGGTTGAGAGGATCCTTATGTATCTAAACGGATCACCAAACCTTGGAGTATGGATGGGATGAAATAAGAGCACTGAAGTGGTGGGCTATTGTGACGCGGATTGGGCAGGAGATAGGCTGGATAGGAAGTCAACCACTGGCTATTGTACCTTCATAGGTGGGAACCTGGTTACCTGGAAGAGCAAGAAGCTGAAGGTGGTCTCCTGTTCCAGTGCTGAAGCTGAGTATAGGGCAATGTTGAAGCTTACAAACGAGCTGGTGTGGATCAAAGGCATCTTGAAGCATGTGGAGGTTGATCAGTCTACACCAATGACTATGCATTGTGATAATCAAGCTGCGATTCATATAGCTTCCAACTCAGTCTTCCATGAAAGAACCAAGCACATTGAGGTCGATTGCCACAAGGTGAGACAGATGATTGGGTTGGGTGTAACCTTACCTTGCTACACAAGGAGTGAGGATCAGTTGGCGGATGTGTTTACAAAGGCTGCAAGACAGAAGACAATGGAGTCCATCCATGTGAGGTTGGGACTCATTGATCTAAAACCAACTTAGCTAATCCCCTGCTATGAGGTCTCCACTCTTTTTCCCTCATCAAAGGGTTTTATCCCAACCAGGGTTTTCTCTTTGGTGAGGTTTTTTAATGAGGGAGATCTCATAGCCTTCCAAGCTCGACTTGTTCCATATGGTCAAGCTTGAGGGGGAGTGTTAAGTTGAGGTATCTAGTTAAGTATGGAATAGAGAGAAGGAGGAAAAGAGAGGGGATCGGGTCGACCTTGTCCGTACAAGGCCGTACAGGCCGTACAAGGCCGTACAGGCCGTACAGGCCGTACAAGGTCGACCCAAAAGAGCTTTAAACCATGTTTTGGCAATGTGCAAAAATGGGGTTGTCCGTACAAGAAAAGTTACTTAGGTGAAAAAGGTAAAAAGGTAAAAGAGGAGAATTTACCATGAGGAGTTCGAGTGGTTAACTTGGAGTAAAAGAAAGGATTGGGTCGGGTAAACCTTGAAGCTTTAGGCGCCAAGGTTACCGTTTGAAGATAAGGCTTGGTCAAGCTTACAGCCGGTGCAAGCTGTAAAGTGAGAAGCATCTAGTCAAGATGCCATTGGCATCTAGCCACCAGAGCCACTCGTTTGAACCATTAGGCGCGCCTCTCCTCCTGTCCACATGCTTTCCCTCTCTTGCTTTACGAAACCCTTGTAAACCTTCTCTATATATTCTGAACTCTCTCTATGAATAAATCATACAGTTCTCTCTAAACTTTCGAGTCTCAAAATGTTCTTCATAGTCTCTCATTAATCTTCTTAAGTTCTTAGTCTAAACCGAGTCTTTTGTTCATCAAATCTCTTTCTAGTCTTGTTCTTGTTACTTATTTATCTAAGATCTTAAAAGATCTTAAAATGAAGGTTACAAGGGTTTACAAGAGAAATCAACAAGCATGTGAAGTCAACAAAAGATAGGCGCCTAATTCAAATTTCCTTGGCCAGAAATGCTCACATGCTTGGACAGCCTGTCACTTGCTGGCTCCTTGACTGATCATGTGGACAGGAGTGAGCTCGTGTGGATAAGGGGATAAAGGCACCTTCCTTGCACCTTCCTGGTTGCTGCCAAAGGTATCTACGAGATACCAAAGGGATCTTTCACTCCAAATGGATCTTTCACTCTTGGAAAGCAATATCCGACTTCCTCCTTGCCTTGGTACACAAGTCTCCTCCATGGGAGTGTACGGATTAGGGTTTTGGTCCGTACACTTTTCGCCCTATTTTGCACAAACCCAAAACTTCCCCATTTGGTGGAATATAAAGTTTTCGGGTCGCCCTGGTCCGTACAGGCCGTACAGTCCGTACGGCCGTACAGTACGGACCACCCTAACTTTGCACATCAACCAAATGACTCCAAACTTCACCCAAGCCTTCTTCCTTCATTGTAAACCCTTCCTGGACCTTTTTCTAGCTCAGCATTGTCTTCTGGACCCTTTTTAGTTCTTGACAGAACTTCCACAAAGGTTTGGTCCTTCTTCGTTCAATAACCCTTAGTGATTGATTATCACTTCAGGTTTAACACTCCCCCTCAAGCTTGACTCTATAGATCCTGAGTCAAGCTTGGAACCCTGAAGTCACTCCTCATTAAAAACCTTATGAGTGAAAACCCTCCTTAGGGATAAAACCCTCATAAGGACAAGAGTAAGCTCCTTCAAGGCCTTGGGATTGGCCATTGAGTTCTTTGTGTCTAGACCAGTGTGGTGGACACAAAGAACTCTGGATCATGGCCTAAATGGTGCAGCAATGATCTACATCTCTTGCACACTTATGAACCTTCTCTTGACCTCTTCATAGACCCGGTTTGTGTCTCCCCCTCTCAACTGACTTCACAGCCATCTTAGAGAAGCTAGGAAACGCCTTGATCATCTTCAGTGAGGCTCAAGCCATGGTACTCTTCAACTCAGCCTGATCTTGGTCTCTCCCCCTTTCACCTATCCTCCTGATAGGTTCAAGTGCTCGGACACACCAGATCATCCTTGATAGAGTAACCAGTACCTGATACATCATTCCACAAGTGTATCAGTCCTCAAGAGATAAACCTAATATGAATGTATAAAGATAAGTTCAGGTTTACTCCCTTGTCTAAATGGTGAGGAGTGGCTGCTCTTCACACGCCACTTGAGTCCCTCACTTACTGAACTCCTCTCGGATCACTGAAGCTCTTCAACACTCCCCCTCAAGCTTGAGGCCTCTTTAAAGGACCAAGCTTGGACGGTTTGAAGCTTCATGATCCGGCCTGAACAAACCATTGCAACCTTCCTTCATCACTCGCCAACTTGATGGACTGCTGGTTGATTCATCAGCTATCTCTTCAACCACCTCACTCTAGAAGCCGCATTGATAGAGTAGTCTTCTTCATACACAGCTAAGACTGCTCTGAACAGTCTCTTGACTAAGCATGCCACTGCCTAGACCCGGTTGGCTCCTTCTTCAGTTTGCTTGCAATGGTAAGGAGGAACATAGGTCACTGTACTTAGGATATTCAGGTAGCTCACTTAACTCCCCTCCTCAAGCTTGGATTGAGTCTAGGTCCAAGCTTGAAGTGAGCAGTATAGAGCTTTAAGATCAGGAGTGTAACATCCAAGGACTGCACCTACAACCACTGATCAACCCTTTCCTTTCAGTACCAGTGCCTTAAGGTCACCAGTCTCCTCAAGACTTAGGTGATGACCTCGCCTTGTGTGTCCATCCACACACACAGCAACCACTCTCCATTGCTCTAACAATGGGCACTGCCTTCCTCTTGAACCCGGATTGATGATGGACTGGAACACTTCCTGAAACATCACTTAAACTCCAAGCAAGATAAGACACAAGCATTGGGATCAAACCTTGACTAATCATCAAGTTTGATCACCAATGTCACAACTTACAACAGATGAAACCAGACATTATCAAGTTCTAATCTTTGCAAGCAACCTCTCTAAGCACAAGCAAGATCATTTCAGATTCAAGTCAAGCTACTTAGGAAATTTCAAGCTCCTTAATCTGCATCTGACATGAATCTAGATGCATCAATTTAAGGCAGCAACAGGGATGATAATATGCAATAACCTTAATCAGTCTCTAACTCATGAATGCAACCGGTTAGATACCTTTAATCAACACCAAACACACATTCATTTATATTAACCTGAAGTGATGAAATGTCACTAAGGTTATGTGCAAAGTTCGGGTTAAACTCCTAAGAAGGTCTGGAAAGACTTAAGGAGCATCCTGAAGCTTATGCAATGCTGGAACAAGGCCTAAGAAGAGTTTATATTGAAGGGAGAAGGCATTGGAGAAGTTTGGGAGAGTTTGGGAGCATTTGGGACAGATGTGCAAAGTTAGGGCGACATGTACGGACGGCCGTACGGACTGTACGGACCGTACGGACATGGGCGACCCAAATCACTTTATGGTTCGACCTAAGAAGATATTTAGGCAATGTGTAAAGTTCGGGTTGAGGTGTACGGATGTGTACGGACGGGTGGTCCGTACATCGACCAGGCCGTACAAGAACCTTCTCGGAATCAACAAAGAAGAAGTGGATAAGGTCTAAAGATATTATGGCGAGTTGGTCTTATCTTGGGGAGATGCCAAAAGGCATATTCCATCAAGGAAGAGCCAAGGAAGCTGCTGGGAAGTTACCTTTACAGCCTGTTCACGCCCTGGCTCAATCTCAGCCATATACTCTCCAAGGTAGAAGCTGTCCACATATTCAGTCCACAAAACCAGCTATGGACAGCCTGTCCAAGCGTGTGAAGGTTTTGGACCAAGTAATTCAAAAGTGGCGCCCTTGCTTTTGTTGACTCCACATGCTTTCCTCCTTTAGGTTTAGACTTGTATCCAGCACTCATTTATCTATTTAAAGACCCTCTTGGGGCGATTGTAAACCTTAAGGGAGTAAGGGGGAAAACCCTCTCCACTTCCAGAAATAAAGCTTGATGTTCTTGATTCGAAATCCCTCTTAGTCTATCCCTTTCTTATTCTTCTTAATCTCTCTAAGTCTCTATTATTCTCTGGTTTTGATTCAAGTAAACACAAGTAAACCAGAACCCTTCTCTCTTTCATTTCGAGTTCATCACTGCCTCTTAAAAGCTTGTTCATCACACACAAACCCAGATTCACATACTCTGGTGAAAATCCAACATGGTATCAGAGCCAGGTTCATCAGAACTTGGTGTCTAGCTTCCGCAAAGATCAAGGCTTTCTCTCCTGCCATCAAAACCCAGAAAGGAGCTTCCTTTCCAGCCGGTTCATCCTCTGCAAGAAGGTGTTCATCCATAAACCCAGAAGCTTTTCTTGAAGTCCCATACTCTCTCATACCGTCCAGAAGAAAGGAGAGCCTCGGATCAAGGAGTTATGGAGTGGATTAGCTACCCTCTTCATCAAATCAAGTCCAAGGCGTGTTCTTATTCAAAGACCAGGAAGAAAGGTGAAAGCTTTCACCTTGTTACTGGTGGGGGCGACCAAAGTATGAAGAAAGGTGGGGACTTTAGGCATGGAGAGTTCAAGGGAAGGTCCATGGAGGAAGGAGGTGTTGGAATCGCGACCAATAGCCCCTGATCTTGCCATGAATCAAAGGTGTTCAAGGAACTAACACTAGTTCCTTGTTTGTAAGAACCTACTGTCCCTTGTTATAAAGCTTGATACTTTATGAACTGAATGTGTTGTGTGATGTGTTTGAGACCTGAGGATGTGTTAAGATTGCTAGATATGAATGTTTAGAATCTATCCCAGGATGTTTAGATGACTCGTTTTTGAATGGTTGAGTGTTTAAAGTGCTTACTCCAGTTCTAAATGTTGCTTGACATGATATTAGATAGCATGTTTTGAATCTGCTTGCATACATGAATAGAAACTGATTTAAAGTAAAGCATTTGGGTCTGGTGTTTAGAAATGGCAGTGATGCTTAGTCTCTGTTCTTATGAATGTCTTGCTAGGATGATAGATAGTTGTATCTAATCCGTTTTGCATTCATGAAGTAAATGGGTTAAGGCTGTTGCATACTATTGTCATTGGGGCTGCCTTAAGGTTGAGACACCTAGACTGATGTCTAAGGGTCGTTTAAGGCAGGGATTGTTTGCCTAAGTGCTTTGTGATAGCATTTAGAGAGTGGTAAGCTTGCATTAGATGGATCTCAATGATAATGAGATGCTGTCTAAGTGCAAAGCTTGTGACATTGGTGATCAAACTTGATGATTAGTCAAGGTTTGATCCAATGCAAATGTGTCTTATCTTGTGTGGAGTTTGAGTGTTGTTTCAGGTTCACATGGAGTGTCTCCTGTTCAACACCAATCCGGAACAAGAGGAAGGCTTGATCCATTGTGTGGAGCAATGGGAATGTTCTTGGTGTAGTAGCCGGTTATAAGAAGCGCAGACCATGAAGGTTGTTGAGCTCCTGGTTCAAGGCACACAAGAAGGAGAAGGTCATCACTGAAGCTTGAGGAGGCCGGTGACCTGAAGGGTACTTGAAGCTGAAGACATGAAGGTGGACCAGTGGTTTAAGCGCAGCTGTTAGGGTGGTGTGCTCCTGGTTTGGATGCTCATTCAGGCTCACTTTCAAGCTTGAACCTAGACTCAATTCAAGCTTGAGGTGGGGACTTGAGTGAGCTACCTGATGATCTAAGTTCAAGACCTGGTTCCTCCTCACCATTGCACCAGGAATAGAAGATGGAGCCATCCGGGTTTAGACATTGGCGAGTCTAGACAAGAGAGTGGTCAGAGCACTCTTGGCTGTGTGAAGAAGAAGGTGACTCTACAATGCGGCTTTTGAAGTGAGGTGGTTGAAGAGTTAGCTGAGGTATCTTCCAGCATTCCATTCAAGGTGGCGAGATCAGAAAGGAGTGGGCAGTGGTGTGTTGATCAAGATCATGAAGCTGTCCTTCCAAGCTTGACTTGTTCCACATGGTCAAGCTTGAGGGGGAGTATTGAGAAGCTTCAATAATCTGTGAAGAAGGAGTCCTTGGTGGTTATTCAAGAAGAAGAAGCAACCAAGGCTGAGAAGGATGGTGATACTAAATGGAGGTTGTATCTGGTAATCCGAGCACTTACCCTAACAAGAAGTTGGGTGAAAGGGGGAGAGACCAAGATCAGTATGAGATGAGCTCAAGAAGAGTTAGTGGTGTGCAATGAGAGTCGGTCCAGACTTGCACCACAGTGAGGGCCATGATCCAGAGTTCTTTGTGTCCACCACACTGGTTAAGACACAAAGAACTCAATGGCCAATCCCTAGGCCTTGAAGGAGCTTACTCTTTTCCTTATGAGGGTTTTATCCCTAAGGAGGGTTTTCTCTCATAAGGTTTTTAATGAGGAGTGACTTCAGGGTTCCAAGCTTGACTCAGGATCTATAGAGTCAAGCTTGAGGGGGAGTATTAACCTGAAGTGATGAAATGTCACTAAGGTTATGTGCAAAGTTCGGGTTAAACTCCTAAGAAGGTCTGGAAAGACTTAAGGAGCATCCTGAAGCTTATGCAATGCTGGAACAAGGTCTAAGAAGAGTTTATATTGGAGGGAGAAGGCATTGGAGAAGTTTGGGAGAGTTTGGGAGCATTTGGGACAGATGTGCAAAGTTAGGGCGACATGTACGGACGGCCGTACGGACTGTACGGACCGTACGGACCGTACGGACATGGGCGACCCAAATCACTTTATGGTTCGACCTAAGAAGATATTTAGCCAATGTGCAAAGTTCGGGTTGAGGTGTACGGATGTGTACGGACGGGTGGTCCGTACATCGACCAGGCCATACAAGAACCTTCTCGGAATCAACAAAGAAGAAGTGGATAAGGTCTAAAGATATTATGGCGAGTTGGTCTTATCTTGGGGAGATGCCAAAGGCATATTCCATCAAGGAAGAGCCAAGGAAGCTGCTGGGAAGTTACCTTTACAGCCTGTTCACGCCCTGGCTCAATCTCAGCCATATACTCTCCAAGGAAGAAGCTGTCCACATATTCAGTCCACAAAACCAGCTATGGACAGCCTGTCCAAGCGTGTGAAGGTTTTGGACCAAGTAATTCAAAAGTGGCGCCCTTGCTTTTGTTGACTCCACATGCTTTCCTCCTTTAGGTTTAGACTTGTATCCAGCACTCATTTATCTATATAAAGACCCTCTTGGGCGATTGTAAACCTTAAGGGAGTAAGGGGGAAAACCCCTCTCCACTTCCAGAAATAAAGCTTGATGTTCTTGATTCGAAATCCCTCTTAGTCTATCCCTTTCTTATTCTTCTTATTCTCTCTAAGTCTCTATTATTCTCTGGTTTTGATTCAAGTAAACACAAGTAAACCAGAACCCTTCTCTCATTCATTTCGAGTTCATCACTGCCTCTTAAAAGCTTGTTCATCACACACAAACCCAGATTCACATACTCTGGTGAAAATCCAACAATTTAGAGCTGGGATTAAGCATCATTATCATCACACAACATCAGTCTCTATGCAACAACCTTAGGCGATTTCATTTCATGACAGCAACAGGTTTAGACATACTACTAACTCCCTAACAAGCTTCACTAGAATCAGGTTAAGCATATTCTCAAACACCAAGCAAGTCTCTTTAAGCATCCTGGACATATTCTCAGGTTATTCAACTCAACACAACACACAACCAGTCATTATCACACTCAATATCAAGAAGGGACAGTAATAGCTTACAGTCAAGGAACCGGATTGATTCCTTGAACCTCCAATGGCATAAAGGTCATGACTTTACGGGATCTGAGAGTCTGGATCGTCACCCACCTCCTTCTCCTTCAGTCTAGGACCACCTTCTTGTATCTCCATCTCAAAAGGCCCCTCCTTTCTTCATATTATCAGCTCGCCCTTCTGGATGATCTTCTTTGGAACCCGGATGAACATGACTCTTGAACAAGATGGATCTGGGTAAGGTTCATGACGCCTCTCCATCCACCTTTGCTTTCAACGAGTCTCCTTCATCTGGTACAGACAGGAACAGCTGAGAGACAAGGAGAACACTCCACGGATTCAAGCTTCTTCTTCTTCCAGAAACAGATCTTGGATGGATGTGTCTTCAAGGTTTGGTTTTGAGATGAGAGAGAGTGTGAGGTTTGCGGAAGCTTTAGCTCAGGTTCTTGATGAACCAGGCTCTGATACCATGAAAGATTTAATAAACTCTGGTTGTGTAAGTGAGAGGAACCCCAGTGGGGAAGATGAGAGCTTTACAAGGTCGGATGAGAGTGAGACTGATGAGAGATAGAGTAAACGAGAGAGTATAGAGTTTAAGGAGACTAGAGAGAGATTAGAGAGAGACTAAGAGATTTGTGAAGAGAAAGGGGAGAACCCCTTATTCTGCTTGTCTATTACACTCGACATTGCAGAGTTTAAATAGAGAAATGAAGGTTACAAGGGTTTACAAGAGAAATCAACAAGCATGTGAAGTCAACAAAAGATAGGCGCCTAATTCAAATTTCCTTGGCCAGAAATGCTCACATGCTTGGACAGCCTGTCACTTGCTGGCTCCTTGACTGATCATGTGGACAGGAGTGAGCTCCTTGTCACAAGCTCTTTTCCTGTCCAACCAGCTTTCTTCCATCATGTCTTTGGTCAATCAGGTTGAATAATAGATGTCCATGTTGGTCCATAGTCATTGCTATCTTTATAAAGGGCTCATCAAGGCCCACAGCCTTCTGTTGGTCCAATACCTCATGAATAAGCCCAATAAGCTCTCCAATAAGCCCATTAAGCTGTGCTATGGCCCATATTCTTTCTGAGACGTGTATTGACTTCCAAAGCATAGATTTGAAGCTGATCCAGGTCGCAGAGAAGAAAGAAGAAACTGCAGCAAAACAGGGTGAGATAGAACAAGAGTTTGAATCAGAACCAACCACTCTTTGTCAAGCAGACAACTGGGACACCCACCTGAATCAAGAGGAGATATCATCAGTTATATATGATCACGTGCATGTTCTGAACCAAGCTGAAGAAGGAGTCCTTGATGGATCACCTAAAGCTCATGAATTACAACTTACAACTATGGTTGAAGAAGGTGATATCATTGAATCTTTTTCTTGTGATCTACTAACAAAACCTCCTGTATGGATTCAGATCAGCCTAGTGGAGCACCTGAGGTTTGTTAAGGGTCTGCAACACCTTGTTTTCGAACCAGGAGGAAGCTTGTGTTTGCATAAAAGCATTAACAACAATCTGATCCAAATAGCAGCAGCATTGAAGCTTGACTTGAAAGGGTTATTGCATGAACAGAGAGAACCAATGCTCGTTTCTGGTTTATTCAAGCTGAGATTACGTTTCCAGAAGTCTAAGATCAAGGCTTTTGTTTGGTATCAATGGAGAGAAGCTCAATCAGAAGCAATGAGATCTGAACTAAACAAAGAGCAGAAATTGCTTGCTCTAAGTGTTACTTGTAATGAGCAGAGTCCAGTGAAGCCTCTAGGACGTGTGAAGGATTTACAAAGCTTTGTGTTTGAGCCTGGAGGGGAGATAAACGTGCACAAGAGCTTTAACAACACCATGTTCCCAAGAGAAACAAATAAGCTGAGATTCGACCATCTTTCACTCTTGAAGAGCTGGATTTGAGGACAAATCCTTTTAAAGGAGGAGGGAATGGTGCGACCTGGATCAGCTTCAAATCTATGCTCTGGAAGTCAATACACGTCTCAGAAAGAATATGGGCCATAGCACAGCTTAATGGGCTTATTGGAGAGCTTATTGGGCTTATTCATGAGGTATTGGACCAACAGAAGGCTGTGGGCCTTGATGAGCCCTTTATAAAGATAGCAATGACTATGGACCAACATGGACGTCTATTATTCAACCTGATTGACCAAAGAAATGATGGAAGAAAGCTGGTTGGACAGGAAAAGAAATGGATGGTCTGGCATGATCGAGAAATGGACCGGTCAAACCGACATGGCCGAGAAATGAGTTGGAAATGGAAGATGAAGAACCAGAGCTGGAAATGGATTATCAGGAGTATTTTTATCATCCAAATGAGCTTAAGGAGGTACTTGTTCGTAGCAGAAACAAGATGGATTGAGCCCAAGAAAGAGTTGTTCGAAAAAGGCCTTTATCGGCCCAAAAAGTTGAAAGACAAGCCAGCTTGGATTATGATTGGGCCAAGAAGATTAAACACGTCTAATATGGTTTATTTTAAGTTTATTTATGATTTTTATTAAGTGTAAACCAATTGCAATTGGGTTTAGGGTTAGTAAACCAATTAGGAATAGGTTTAGACTAAACCAACTTGGTTTAGGTTTAGGGTTTTTTTAGCTTAGGATTTCGTTTTCTTCTTTCTTATTTATGTAGCCACGAGCCTCCATGTAAACAATCAACCATTATTCAATAAACTTAAGCTTTGGCTCAAACAAATCGTCTCTTTGGAGACTTCTTTATCTTGTTCACGTTTGTGAGCAGTTTTATATCACACTAAAGAAGAGTTAAACCTTCTGTGATCCATCCTAGACATCAAGCACCCTGTGTCTCAGGACTAGCAAAGCATCCTTAGGGCCTTCCACAGCTTGAAGGAGAAGACCATCATCATCATCTATCATACACCCCACGCCCCCTTCAAGTGATCCAGGGAGAGACAGCCATTCCAGGGCCGTACCAGCTCGTGTGGATAAGGGGATAAAGGCACCTTCCTTGCACCTTCCTGGTTGCTGCCAAAGGTACCTACGAGATACCAAAGGGATCTTTCACTCCAAATGGATCTTTCACTCTTGGAAAGCAATATCCGACTTCCTCCTTGCCTTGGTACACAAGTCTCCTCCATGGGAGTGTACGGATTAGGGTTTGGTCCGTACACTTTTCGCCCTATTTTTGCACAAACCCAAAACTTCCCCATTTGGTCGAATATAAAGTTTTCGGGTCGCCCTGGTCCGTACAGGCCGTACAGTCCGTACGGCCGTACAGTACGGACCACCCTAACTTTGCACATCAGCCAAATGACTCCAAACTTCACCCAAGCCTTCTTCCTTCATTGTAAACCCTTCCTGGACCTCTTTCTAGCTCAGCATTGTCTTCTGGACCCTTCTTAGTTCTTGACAGAACTTCCACAAAGGTTTGGTCCTTCTTCGTTCAATAACCCTTAGTGATTGATTATCACTTCAGGTTTAATACCTATCAGTTCTGTTTCCTGCCCAATCAGCATCACAGTAACCTACAATCTCTGTGCTTCCATTGCAAGACATCCAAACTCCTTGACCAGGCGCCTCCCTTGTTAAACCGAATAAGAGATGGAGTTATGATCTATTAGGAAGGCTGGAAAAGACTTATGAAATGGAGAGGAAGAAGTTTGGAGGTGTCCGTACAAGGCCGTACAGATGGTCCGTACAAGGCCGTACAAGTGGTCCGTACAAGTGGGTAAAAGAAAGTTTACCTTGGACGAGAAAACTTACCCGGGTAAGAGTAACTCGACCCAGAGTTACTCTTACTAGTTACCAAGCGGATCAAGCTTGACTGAGGCGCGCGTTGGACAGGCTGGCTCGTGCTGGAAGAGCATCTGGTCAAGATGCCAAAGGAATCTCGCGTGTGAAGCACTCCAGCCACAAGTTTGAATTAGGCGCGCCTAAGACCGGTTGACTCCACATGCTTGGCGAGAAAGCTTATCCTAAACCTTATCTTCTACCCGTTGTAAACCCTTGTTTCCTTCCCTATATATTTGTAACTCCTCTCATTAATCAAAGCAAGCAATTTTCGAGTCTCTCTCATTTCTCTCTAGTGTTCTTGGTGTTCATCATCTCGAAATGGTTTCTTAACCAAGTTTCAAGCTTTTAGTCTCCAAATCTCTTCTAGTCTCTCTCAAACTCTATTCTATCCGTTTATTCTCTGTTTCTACTCAATCTTTCATGGTATCAGAGCCAGGTTCTCGTAAATCTGGGTTTTGATTTCATATCTCACGAAGAACACTCAAGAACACCTTTTTCATTCCGCAAAGCTTCAAGATGGAAAGTAACAAAACAACCGTGATTCCAGTGATACTTAAGGGGGGAAACTATCTCCTATGGTCTCGTGTGGTGAAGACAGCAGTGGGGAGTAAGGGTTTGTGGAACCACATCCTTGAGGGTGAGGCTCCAAAGCTCATTACTCGTGAAGGCGATAAGGAGGTTGTCGTATGTGATGAAGTGAAGTGGATCCAAGAAGACAACACGGTGATGTCTATCCTTCAAAGCTCTCTAGATCCATCTATCCTAGAGGCATACAGCTACTGTGAGAAGGCAAAGGACCTGTGGGACACTCTTCAGAAGGTATATGGTAACATCTCAAACCGTACTCGTGTGTTTGAGATCAAGCGAGCCATCAACAGTCTAGCTCAAGAAGACATGGAGTTCACAAAGCACCTTGGAAAGTTTAGAGCTTTGTGGTCTGAACTTGAGATGTTGAGGCCAAGCAAAACCGATCCAGCTGAGCTTAATGAGAGAAGGGAACAAGATAAAGTCTTTGCCTTGCTCCTGACTCTTAACTCTAGCTACAATGATCTGGTGAAACACATCTTGCAAGCAGAGAAGCTACCCACCTTGGAGGAAGTCTGCGCACAGATTCAAAAGGAGCAAGGATCGTTGGGCCTATTTGGAGGAAAGGGGGAGCTTACCTTGGCTAACCAAGCTGAGGTACCTCAAGCCAACAAGGTGAATCGCTTTGAAGAAAGGAGGTTCAATGGCAACTGTGATCATTGTAAGAGACAAGGTCACAAGAAGCATCAGTGCTGGATCCTCCATCCTCACCTCAAGCCATCCAAGTTCATGAAGGACAGAGATGCAAGGGCGAATGTGAGCTATGTAGGGAGTGATCAGCAAGGAGGGGGTGGAGCCGGGCCATCTACTCAGGCACAAGAGACTGAAGGTGGTGAGAACAAAGCCCTGGTGACCTACACGGCTCAAACCAACCGCCCAAACGAGCATGAGTTCATCCGCCGATCAGAGATGGATGCTCTCATCAAAATGCTCAAGGACAATGGTAACATCTTTGGTAACCTCAGGGGGTACTCTTTTGGTGCATCTAAGATTGCTAGTATTCATGATAACACTGATACTTATACTCACTCTAGGAATGCTGGTTTATCTCATAGTGCTTGTAACATGTCTAAACCGTTGATAGTTGATTCAGGTGCATCACATCATATGATTAGTGACACTAGTCTGATTAAAGATATTGAGCCTGTGCATGGACATGTTATGATAGCTAATGGTGATAGAATTCCAATAAGGGGTATAGGCAAGCTTAAACTGTTTGATAAAGAATCTAGATGCTTTTACAGCATCACAGCATCTCCCCAAAATCTCTTAGGTACATTGGTATGAAACATCATACTTCTGGCCACCTCCATAAGATGTCTATTCTTTCTCTCAGCCACACCATTTTGTTGTGGGGTATATGGACAGCTGGTTTGATGGATCACCCCATGTTTTGCTAAGTGTTGCTTGAATGCACTGCTGGTGTATTCTCCTCCATTATCTGATCTAAAAATTTTTATCTTGGCATTGTAATGGTTAGAGACATAAGTTTGAAAATTTATGAATGCATCTAACACCCTATCTTTTGATTGCAGCAGAGTGATCCATGTATACTTTGATTTCTCATCTATGAATGTCACAAAATACTTATGATGTTCTCTAGATGCACAGCGAGCAGTCCACACATCAGAGTGAATTAAATCAAAGCAACTTTCATAGATTGTACTAGATTTAGGAAATACAGTTTTGCAATGCTTTCCTAATATACAAGCTTCACAATCTTTTTGAAATGAAATACTAGGCAACATGATGTTCAAGGCACGAGAATGAGGATGTCCTAATCTAGCATGCCACATTACATCTTTAGGGAAATGAAAACTTGAATTTAAAGCATAAGATAAATCGGCTGAAAGCTTGGTGTCCTCAAGCAAGTACAAGTCTCCCTTGGTCCACACCTTTGCCAAGCAACCTACTAGTTTCAATATCCTGAAAGTAGACATCATTAGGTGTGAAGGTAACACTGCAATTCAAATCATTAGTGGCCTTTTTAACTGATAACAGATTAGAGGTGAAGCTAGGCATATAAAAGGCTTTAGAATCCTTATTAAACAACCTAAGATCTCCTATTCCTTTAATTGGTACTTTTCTCCATTAGCAATCACAACATTTCCTAAGGCAGGAACAATGTTCTTAATCAAGTTCAGATCACTAATCATGTGGTGGCTAGCTCCTGAATCTATAACTAAGGGTTTTGAAAATTCATAACCAGTTAGAGCATTCATAGAGATACCACTAGTTGAAGCATGTAAAGAAGTACCA